>JAIUJO010000379.1:0-2500 GCA_023846275.1 Vanilla planifolia
AAAAGAAGATTAAAAAGAAGAAGAAGATTAGAAAGAAGAAGAAGATGAAGAAGAGGAACAAGAAGAAAAGAAAGAAGAGGAAGACAAAGAATTTGAAGAAGAAGAAGAAGAAGAAGATTATGATGATGAGGAAGGAGACGAAGAAGAAAAAGAAGGAGAGGAAGAATAAGAAGGAGAAGAAGGCGTAGAAGAAGAAGAAGAAGAAGAAGAAGAAGATGAAGAAAACGAAGTAGAAAAAGAAGAAAAAGAATATGAAGAAGTAAAAGAAGAAGAAGAAGAAGAAGAGAAGGAAAAGGAAGAAGAAGAAGAAGAAGAAGTAGAAGAAGAAGAAGGTGATGATGATGAATATGATGAAAGAGATGAAGAATTGGAGGAGAAAGAAGAAGAAGAAGAAGAAGAAGGGGAAGAAGAAGAAGTGGAATCAGAAGAAGAAGATTTAGAAGATAAAGAAGAAGATGAAGAATAAGAAGAAGAAGAAGTAGTAGTAGTAGTAAATGAAGAAGAAGAAGAGGAAGAAGATGAAGAAGAAGAAGACGAAGAAGATGAAGTAGAAGAAGAAGAAGAAGAAGGAAGAATTTGAAGAAGATGAAAAGGTGGAGGTGGAAGTGGAAGAAGAAGAAAAAGATGAAGAAGAAGAAGAAGAAGAAGAGGAAGCAGAATCAGAAGAGGAAGAAGAGGAAGAAGTAAAAGAAAAAGAAGAAGAAGAAGAAGAAGAAGAAGAAGAAGAAGAAGAAGGAGGAGAAGAAGAAGATGATGAAGAAGTGGAAGAGGATGAGGAAGAAGTAGTGGAAGAAGAAGAAGATGAAACATAAGAAGAAGAAGAAGAGCCAGAAGAAGAACAAGAAGAAAAAGAGAAAGAAGGAGAAGAAGTAAAAAAAGGAGAAGAAGAAGAAGAAGGAGAAGAAGAAGAAGAGAGAGAAGAAGAAGCAAATGAAGTAGAAGAAGAAGAAGAAGAAGAAGATGAAGTAGATGAAGATGAACAAGGAGAAGATGGAGAAGAAGGTTAAGAAGCAGAAGTAGAAGAATAAGAAGAAGAAGGTGATGGAAGAGGTAGTGAAATAAGAAGAAGAAGAAGAAGAAGAAGAAGTAGAAGAAGAAGAAGAAAAAGGTGATGATGAGAAGAAGAAGAAGAAGGAGAAGTAGAATAGAGAAGAAGAAGAAGGGGAAGAAGAAAAAGATGAAGAAAAAAATAGAAGGAGAAAATGAGAAGGAAAAGAAAGCAAAGAAGAAGAAGAAGAAGAAGACAAGGAAGAGGAGGTATAAGACTAAAACGAAGAAGAAGAAGAAGTAGAAGAACGGAAAAACAAGAAGTAGAAGAAGAAGAAGAATGCAACAACAACAAAAAAAAAATAAAAAGAAGGAGAAGAAGAGGAAGAAGAAGAAGAAGAAGAAGAAGAAGAAGCAGAGGAAGAAGAGGAAGAAGAAGAAGAACAAGAGGAAGGCGAGGAGGAAGAAGAAGAAGAAGAGGAAGATAAGGAAGATGAAGAAGATGAAGATGATGAAGAAGAAGTAGAAGAAAAAGTAGTAGAATAAGAGGAAGAAAAGGAAGATGAAGAAGAAGAGGAACAAGAAGAAAAAGAACCAGAAGAAAAAGAAGAAGAAGAAGAAGATGATGATGATGATGAAGAAAAAGAAGAAGAAGAAAAAATTTAAGAAGAAGGAGAAGAAGAAGAAGAAGAAGAGGAACAAGTAGAAGAAGAAGAGGATGAAGAAGAAAAACTAGAAGAAGGAGAAGAAGGGGAGGAAGAAGAAGAGGTAGAAGAGGAAGAGGTAGAAGAGGAAGAAGTAGAAGAAGAAGGAGATGAAGAAGAAGAAAATGAGGAAAAAGTAGAAGAAGAAAAAGAAGAGGAAGAGGGAGAAGAAGAAGAAGATGATGATGAAGAATCAAAAGAAGTAGTAGACCTAGAAGAAGAAGAAGAAGAAGAAGAGGAAGAAGAAGAAGAAGAAGAAGAAGAAGATGAAGATGAAGATAAAGAAGAAGGACTAGAAGGGAAAGGAGATGGAGAATCAGGAGAAAAAGGAGAAGGAAAACAAGGAGAAGAAGAAGAAGAATAAAATATCGAAGAAGTGGAACAAGATGAAGATGAAAAAGAAGAAGATGAAGAAGAAGATAAAAAGAAGCAAAAGAAGAAGAAGAAAAAGAAGAAGAATAAGAAAAGAAGAAGAAGAAGAAAAAAGAAGAATAAGAAGAATAAGAAAAAGGAAAGAAGAAGAGGAAGAGAAGAAGAAGAAGAAAAATAAGAAGAACATATAAAAGAGAAAGAAGAAGAAGAAGAAGAAGAAGAGGAAGAAGATGAAGAAGAAAAAAAAGAATTAGAGGAAATGGAAAAAGATAAAAAAGAAGACAAAATAGGTGAAGATGAAGAAGGCGAAGAAGAATAAGAAGGAGAAGAAGAAGAAGAAGAAGAAGAAGGATAACAAGAAGATGAAGAAGAAGTAGAAGATGAGAATGATGAAGAAGAAAAAGAGGAAGAATAAGAAAATAAGGAAGAAGAAGTGG
>JAIUJO010000379.1:7500-17500 GCA_023846275.1 Vanilla planifolia
AGGAGAAGTAGAAGTAGTGGAAGAGAAGGAGAAGAGGAAAAAGACGTAGAGGAAGAGGAAGAAGAAGAAGAAATGGATGGATAAGAGGAAGAGGAAGAAGAAGAAAATGAGGAAGAAGAAGGAGAAGAAGAAGTAGTAGAAGAAGAAGAAAAATAAGAAGAAGAAGAGCAAGAAGAATAAGAGCAAGAAGAATAAGAGGAACAACAAGAAATAGAAGAGAATGGAGACGAAGAAAAAGAAGAGGACCTAAAGGAGAAAGAGGAAGAGGAACAAGAGGAAAACGAAGAAGTAGAAGTTGAAGAAGAAGATGGAGAAGATGATGAATAAGAGCAAGTAGAAGAAGAAGAAGAAGATGATGAAATGGACAAAGATGAAGAAGTAGAAGGAGAAGAGGAAAAAGAAGAAATACAAGACAAAGAAGAAGAAGAAGAAGAACTAAAAGAAGAAGAAATATTTGTAGTTGTAGTAGAAGAAGAAGAAGAAGAAGAAGAAGACGAAGTGGAAGAAGTAGTAGTAGTAGAAAAAGAAGAAGTTTTGGAGAAAGAAGCAAAAGAAGTAGAAGAAGAATGGTAAGAATAAGAAGAAAAAGAAGAAAAATAACAGGAAGAAGAAGTTGAAGAAGAAGAAGAAGGAGAAGAAGAAAAAGAAGAAGAAGAAAAAGAAGAAGAAGTAGAAGAAGAAGAAGAAGTAAGAAGAAGAAGAAGTTGAGGAAGATGACGAAAAAGAGGAAGAAGAAGAAGTAGAAGATGAAGAAGAAGAAGAGGAGAAAGAAGAAGAAGAAAAACAAGAAGTGGAAGAAGAAGAGTAAGAAGAAAAAGAAAAAGAGAAGAAGAGGAGGAAGTGGAAGAATAAAAGGAAGAAGAAGATGAGGGAGAAGAGGAAGAAGAAAAGGAAGAGGAAGTAGAAGAAAAAGAGGAAGAAGAAGAAGAAGAAGAACAAGAAAGAGAGGAAGAACAAAATGAAGAAGAAGAGCAAGAAGAAGAAGAGGAAGAAAAAGAAAAAGTAGGGAAGGTAGAAGAAGAGAAAGAAGAGGAACTGGAGGAGAAAGAAAAAGGAAAGAGGAACTAGAGGAAGAAGAGGAAGAAGGAGAAGACGAAGAAGTAGAGGAAGGAGAAGAAGAAGAAGAAGAAGGAGAAGAAGAAGAGGTAGAGAAGAAAGAAGGAGAAGAAGAAGAAGTAATAGTAATAATAGTAGTAATAGTAGAAGATGAAGAAAAAGAGGATGATGAGGTGGAAGAAGAAGCATGAGCAAAATAAGAAGAAGAAGAAGATGAAGAAGAAGAAGTAGAAAAAGAAGAAGTAGAAAAAGAAGAAGAAGAGGAAGAAGAAGGTACAGAGGAAGTGGAAGAAGATGATAAAAAAAAAGAAGAAGAGAATGAAGAAAAAAAAGAGAAGAAGAAGAAGAGGTTGAAGATGAAGAAGAAGTAGAGAAAGAACAATAGAATAGTAAGAAGAAGAAGAGGAAGAAGAACAAGAAGAAAGAGAAGTAGGGGAAAAAGAAAAAGATGTAGTTTTGGAAGACGATGAAGAAGAAGAAGAAGAAGAAGATGAGGAAGAAGAAGAAGAAAAAAAATGAGTGAAGGAAAGTATAAAGTAGAAAAAAGAAACAAGAAGAAAGAAAGTAGAAGGAAGCAAGAAGAAAGAAAAAGGAAGAAGGAAGACGAAAGAAATAAGAAGAATGAAGGAAGAAGGAAGATGGAAGAAGGAAGAAGGAAAATGGAAGAAGAAAGAAGGAAGAGGAAGAGGAAGCTGAAAAGGAAGTGGAAGAAAAAGAAGAAGAGGAAGAAGAAGATTAAAAAGAAGAAGAGAAAAAAGAAGAAGAAGAAGACAAAGAAGTTGAAGAAGAAGAAGTAGGTAAAGAAGTAGATGATGAATAAAAAGAAAAAGAAGAAGAAGAATTAGAAGAAAAAGAGAAATAAGAAAAGTAGATGAAGAAGAAGAAGAAGAAGTGCAATAATAGTAATAATAGTAATAAGAGGTAGAAGAAGAAGAAGACAAGGAAGAAGTAAGAGAAGGAGGAGGAGAAGAAGAAGAAGAAGACGAAGAAAAAGAAGAAGGAGAAGAAGAAGAAGCAAAAGAAGAGGAGGAGGAAGAAGAAAAAGAGGGAGAGAAAGAAGTTGAAGAAGTAAAGGAAGATTAGGAATAAGAGGAAGAAGAACAAGAAGAAGATGAGGAAGAAAACAAAGAAGAAGAAGAAAAATAAGAGAAAGAAGAAGGAGAAGAAGAAGAAGAAGAAGAAGAAGAAGAAGAAGAAGAAGAAGAAGAAGAAGAAGAAGATGAGGAAGAAGAAGAAGAAGAAGAACAGCAAAAACAATAAGAAGAAGAGCAAGCAGAATAAGAGGAAGAAGAAGAAAGAGAAGGGAAAGTAGATGTAGAGAAAGAAGAGGAACTAGAGGAGAAAAAAGAAGAGGAAGAAGAATAAGAGGAGGAAGAGGAAGAAGAGGAAAAAGAAGAAGTAGAAGATGAAGAAGAAGAAGAAGAAGATGGATAATAACAAGTAGAAGAAGGAGAAGAAGAAGAATTGGACAAAGAAGAAGAAGAAGAAGAAGAGGAAGAAGAGAAGAAGAAGAAGTAGAACACAAAGAAGAAGAAGGGAAAGAAAAAGAAGAGCATGAAGACAATGAGGAAGAAGAAGATGAAGAAAAAGAAGAAGTTGAAGAAGAAGAAGAAGAAGAAGAGGAGGAGGAAGAAGAGGAAGAAGAGGAGGAGGAAGAAGAAGAGGAAGAAGAAGAAGAAGAACTTGGGAAAGAAGAAGAAGAAGAAGAAGAAGGGGAAGAAGAAAAAGAAGAAGATGAAGAAGCAGAAGAAGAATAGGAAGATGAAAAAGAAGAAGAAGAAGAAAATGAAGAATAAGAAGAAGACAAAGTGGAAGTAGAAAAACATGAAGGAGAAGTAGAGGATGAAGAAGGAGATGGGGAAGAAAAAGTAGAGGAAAAGGAAGAAGTTGAAGAGAAAGAAGAAGAAGAAGAAGAAGAAGAAGAATAACTAGAGAAAGATTATTTAGTGGAAGAAAAAGAAGAAGAAGTGTAGTAAGAAGAGGAATAGGAGGTGGAATAACAAGAAGATTTAGAAGAAGAAGAAGAAGAAGTGAAAGAAGAAGAAGTGGACAAAGAAGAAGAAGTAGAGGAAGACGAAGAAGTGGAAGATGAGGAACAAGAGGAGAAAGTAGAAGAAGAAGAAGTAGAAAAATAAGTAATGAAGAAAAAGAAAGGAAAGAAGAAGAAGAAGAAGAAGAAGAAGAAGGGGAAGAAGTAGAAGAAGAAGAAAAAGAAGAGTAGAAAAAAGAAGAAGATGAGAAGAAGAAGAAAAGTGGGAAGAAGAACAAGAAGAAGAAGACTAGGAAGATGAGGAAAAAGATGGAGAAGAAGAACAAGAAGATGAGGAAGAAGAAAAAGATCAAGAAGAAGAGGACAAAGAAGAGGAAGAAAAATAAGAAGAGAAGAAGAAGAGGAAGATGACGAAGAAGAGGAAGAAGATGAAGAGGAAGAAGAAGAAGAAGAAGTAGAAGGTAAAGAAGAAGAGGAAGAGAAGAAGTAAAAGTGAAAGATCACGAAGAAGAAGGAGAAGAGGAGGAAGAAGAAGCAAAAGAAGAGGAGGAAGAAGAAGAATGGGAATTTGAAGAAGGATAAGAGGTAGAAGAAGTAGAAGTAGAAGAAGTAGAAGAAGAAGAGGAAGAACAAGAACAAGAAGAATAAAAAGAAGAAGTAGGAAACAAAGAATAGGAAGAACAAGAATAGAAAGATGAGAAAGAAGAAGAAGAAGTAGAAAAAGAAGAATAAGAAGAAGAAAAATTAGAAAAAGAAGAAGGAGAGGAAGAACTAGAGGAAGAAGTAGAAGAAGTAGGAGTAGATGATCATGAAGAAGAAAAGAAGAAGCAGGAGAAGAAAAAAGAAGAACAACAATAAGAAGAAGAAGAACAAGAAGAAGAAGATGAAGCAGAAGATCAAAAGGAAGAAGAAGAAGGTAAAGAAGCTGTAGAAGAAGAAGAAGAAGAAATACAAGAGGAAGAAGATGAAGTAGTAGTAGAAGAAGAAGTAGTTGATGAAGAAGAAGTAGAAGAACAAGTTGTAGAAGAAGTAGATGTTGAAGAATAAAAGAAGAAGAAATAAAAGAATAAAAAGAAGAAGAAGAAGAAAATGAAGAAAAAGAGGACGTACAAGTAGATAAAGAAGAAGAAGAAGAGGAAGGAAAAGAAGAAGAATAAGAAGAAGAAGAAGAAGAAGAAGATGGAGAAGGAGAAAAAGAAGAAGTGAAAGAGGAGGAAGAAGAAGTTTAAGATGAGGAGGAAAAACAATAAGATGATGAGGAGGAAGAAGAAGAAGAAGAAGATCAAAAAGTAGAAGAGGAAGATGAGGTATGAGAGGGTGAAGAATAAGGAGAAGTAAAAAAAAGAGGAAGAAAAGAAGGAAAAGAAGAAGAAGAAGAAAAAGAAGAAAGACAAGAAGAAGAAGATGTTGATGAAGAAGAATAGGAAGAAGAAGTAGTGGAAGAAGAAGTGGAAGAAGAAGAAGAAGAAGAACAAGAAGAAAAGAAAGAAGAAGTAGAAAAACAAGAAGAAGAAGCAAAAGAATAAGAAGAATAAGATTAAGAAGTTTAGTAAGAAGAGGAAGAGGATTAAGAAGAAGATGAAGATAAGGAAGAAGAGGAAGAGGAAGAGGATGAGGAAAAAGAAGAAGAAGAATAAGTAGATGATGAAGAAGAGGAAGAAAAAGAATAAGAAGAAGATATTGAAGAAGAAGAAGAAGAGGAAGAAGAAGAAGAAGAAGAAGAAGAAGAAAAATAAGGAGACTAAGAAGAAGTGGAAGAAGAGGAAGTAAAAGAAGTTAAAGAAGAAGAAGAGGAAGATGAGGAGCTAGTATAGGAGAAAGAAGAGGAAGAATAAGAAAAGAAGAAAAAGAAGAGCAAGAAGAACAACAACAAGAAGAAGGTGAAGTAGAATAAGGAGAAGAAAAAGGAGAAGAAAAAGAAGAAGGAGAGAAAGCAGAAGAAGAAGAAGAAGAAGAAGAAGAAGAAGAAGAAGAAGAAGAAGAAGAAAAAGAAGAAGAAGAAGAAGAAGAAGAAGAAGAAAGAGAAGAAGAAGAAGAGCAAGAAGAAGTAGAAGAAGAAGGAGAAGAAGAAGAGGTAAAAGAGGAAGAAGAAGAGGAAGAAGAAGAAGGAAAAGAAGGAGAAGCAGAAGAAAAAGAATAACAAGAAGAATAGTGAGATGAAAAAGAGGAAGATGAAGAGGAAGAAGTAGAAGGAAAAGAAGTGGAAGAAACAGAAAAGGAGATGAGGAAGAAGAAGAAGTTGAGAAAAAGAAGAAGAAGAAGAATAATGGGAAGAAGAAGAAGAAGATGAGGAAGAAGAAACAGAAGAAGAAGAAGAAGAATAAGAAGTAGAAGAAGAAGAATAGGAAGGAGAAGAAGTGGAAGAAGAAGAAGGGGAAGGAAAAGAAGAAGAAGAAAAGGAAGAATATGAAGAGGAGGAGGGGAAAAAAGAAGAAGAAGAGCAAGAAGTAGAGAAAGTGGAGGAAGAAGAAGAAGAAGAAGAGAAAGATGAGGAAGAAGAGGCAAAAGAACAAGAAAAATATGAGGAAGAATAAGTATAAGAAGAAGAAGGTGAAGAAGAGAAAGGAGACGAAGAGGATGAAGAAAAGAAGGAGAGGAACATGAGGAAGAGGAGGATGAGGAGAAAAAAGAAGAGAAAAATGTAGAAAAAGTAGAAGAAGAAGAAGAAAAAGAAAGAAAGAAGTAGGAGATGAAGAAGAAGGGGAAAAAGAAGAAGAAGAAGAAGAGGAAGGAGATGATGAAAAAGAAGATGATGATGATGACGAAGAAGAAGAATAGAAAGAAGTTGATGGAGAAGAAGAAGGAGAAGATGAAAAAGCGAGAAGAAGTAGACGAAGAAGGCGAGGAAGATGAGGGAAAAGAGGAAGAAGTAGAAAAAGAAGATGAGAAAGAAGAACAAGTGGAAGATGAAGAAGAAGGTGACGAACAAGTAGAAGAGGAAGAAGAACATGAAAAGTAGAAGAGGAGGAAAAGGAAAAAGAAGAAAAAGAAGAAGTGGAAGAAGAGGAATGAGAAGAGGAAGAAGAAGAAGATGAAAAAGTGGAATAAGAAGAAGAAGAAGAAGTAGGAAAAGAAGAGGAAGAAGAAAAAAAAGAAGAGAAAGCAGGAGAACAGAAAGAAGAGACAGAAAAAGAAGATGAAGGAGAAGAAGAAGTAGAAGAAGACGAAGAAGATGAAGAAGAGGAAGAAGGAGTAGAAGAACAAGAAGAAGTAGAAGAAAAAGAATTCGATTTAGAAGAAGAAGAAGAAGAAAAAGAATTGAGGAAGAAGTAGAAGACAAAGAAGAAGAAGAAAGAGAAGAAGAACAAGAAGAAGTACAAGAAGATGAAGTAGAAGAGGAAGAAGTAGCAGTAGTAGTAGTAGTAGTAGTAGAAGAAGAAGAAGAGAAAGTGGATAAAGAAGGATCAGTAGATGAGGAAGAAGAATAAGAGAAAGGGGAAGAAAAAGAAGAAGAATAAGAAAAACTAGAAAAAGTAGAGGTAGAAAAGGAAGAACAAGTGGATGATGAAGAAAAGATAGAAGAGAAAGAAGAAGAAGAATATGAAGAAGAGGAAAAAGAATAGGTAGAAGAAGATGATGATGAAGAAGAAGAAGAAGAAGAGCAAAAAGTAGATGAAGAAGACTAAGAAGAAAAGGAAAAAGAAGAAGAAGAAAAAGAATACAAATATTAGGAAGAAGAACGAGAAGAAATAGAAGATGAAGAACAACAATAATAATAATAATAATAATAATAATAATAATAATAATAATAATACTAATAATAATAATAATAAATAATAATAATGATAAGAAGAAGAAGAAGAAGATGAAGAGGAAAAAGAAGAAAAGGAAGAACAAGGAGAAGAAGAAGAAGAAGAAGAGGAAGAAGAAGAAGAAGAAGATGAAGAAGAAGTAGAAGAAGAAGAGGAGAAAGGGAGGAATAAGAAGAAGAAAAGAAGAAGAAGAAGAAGATGAAGTAGAAGAGGAAGATAAGGAAGAAGAGGAAGAAGAATAAGAAGAAGATAACAAAGAAGTAAAAGATTAAGAAGTAGAAGAGGAAGTGAAAGACGAAGACGAAGACGAAGGAGAAGAAGAGGAAGCAGAAGAAGAGGAAGAAGATTAAGAGGAAGATGAGGAACTAAAGAACATAGAAGAAGTAGAATAAGTACAAGAAGAAGAACAAGAAGAAGAAGAAGAAAAAGAAGAAGAAAAATAATGAAAAGTAGAAGAAGAAAAAGAAGTAGAAGAAGAAGAAGATGATGATGAAGATAAAGAAGAAGAAGAAGAAGAAGTAGAAGAAGATGAAGACGAAGAAGAAGAAGAAGAAGAAGAAGAGAAGAAGAAGAAGAAGAAGAAGAAGAAGAAGGAAAAGTTGAAGAAGTAGAAGAAGATGAATACGAAGAAGAAGAAGAAGAAGAAAAAAAGAAGAAGAAGGAAAGAAGAAGAAGAAGTAGAAGGAAAAGACAAAGAAGAAAAAGTAGTAGTAGTAGTAGAAGAAGAAGAAGTAGAAGAAGAAGATGAAGAAGAAGAAGAAGAAGAGGAGGTAGAAGAAGAAGAAGAAGAAGAAGAAGAAGAAGAAGAAGAAGGGGATGAAGAAAAAGAAGAAGAGGGGAAGAAGAAGAAGAAGAAGTGGAAGAAGAAGAAGAAGAGGAAGAAGAAGAAGAAGATGAAGAAGATAAAGAAAGAAGAACAAGAAGAAGAAGAAGAAGTTGAGGAAAAAGAAGTAGAAGAAGATGAAGGTTAAAGAAGAAAAACAACAACAATAATAATAAGAAGAGGAGAAAGAAGAAGAAGAAGAAAAAGAAGAAGAATAAGAAGAAGAAGAAGAAGAAGAACAAGAACAAGAGGAAGGAGAAGAAAAGTATGGAGAAGAAGTGGAACAAGGTGGATAAGGGGAAGAAGAAGAAGAACAGGAAGAAGAAGAAGACGAGAAGGAAGAAGAAGGAGATGATGAAGAAGAAAGGGAAAAAAGGGCAGTGAAGAAGAAGAAGAGGAAGAAGTTGAAAAGGAAGAAGAAGAGGAAGATGTGGAAGAAGTTAAAGAAGAACATGAACAAGATGAGGAAGAATAAGAAGAAGAAGAAGAAGAAGCTGAAGAAAGGAAAGAAGAAGAAGTAGGAGAGGAAGATGAAGAAGTAGAAGAGGAGTGAAAGCAGGAGGAAGAAGAAGAACTATAAAAAGAAGAAGAACAAGAAGAAACAGAAGGGAAAGAATTAGAAGAAGAATGTTAAGAAGAAGAAGGGGAAGAATAAGGAGAATAAGAAGAAGAAGGGGAAGAAGATGAAGATGTAGAAGGTGAAGAAGTAGAAGAAGAAGAATAGCAAGAAGAAGTAGTAGTAAAAGAAGAAATAGGAGGTAGATGAAGAAGAAGAAGATGCGAGAGATGAGGAACAAGAAGAAGAAGAAGATGATGGGGAAGAAGAAGTAGAGAAATAGGAAGAAGAAGAAGAAGAAGAGGAAGAGAAAAAAGAAGAGGAAGACGAAGAAGAAGACAAGAAGCAGAAGAGGAAGAAGAAGAAGAAGGAGAAGAAGAGAAGGAAGAGGAAGAATAAGATGAAAAAGAAGAAGAGGAACATGAGGGAGCTGAAGAAGAAGAAGAAGACGAAGAAGAAAAACAAGAAGAAGAAGTAGAAGAGCAAGAAGGACATGAGGAAGAAGAAGAAAAAGAAGAGAAAGTAGAAGATGAAAAATAAGAGGAACTAGATTAGAAAGAGGAAGAGGAAGAAGGATAATTGGAAGAAGACGAAGGAAAAGAAGAAAAGAAGTATAAGAAGAAGAAGAGGAAACAAAAGAAGAAGAAGATGAAGAAGAAGAAGAAAATGGAGAACAAAAAGAAGAAGCAGAAGCGGAAAGAAGAAGAAGAAGAAGAAGAAGAAGAATAAGAAGATGATGATGAAGAAGAAAGGGAAGAAGAAGAGGAAGACAAAGAAGAGGAGGAAGAAGAAGAAAAAAGAGAAGAGGAAGAAGATGAAGAGAAGATAAAGAAGAACAGAAGAAGAGGAGGAGGAAGAAGAAAAGGAAGAGGAAGAAGATGAAGAAGAGAAAGAAGTACAGGAAGATGATGAAGAAGAAGAAGAACACCAACAAGAAGAAGAAGAGGAAGAAGAGAAAGAAGAGGAACTCGAGAAGAAAGAAGAATAAGAAGAACAAGAAGAGGAAGAAAAGGAAGAAAAGGAAGAAAAAGAAAAAGAAGTAGAAGAAGTTGATGAAGAAGAAGAAGAATAATAAGTAGAAGAAGAGGAAAAAGATGAAGACGATGAAGAAGAAAAAGATGTAGAAGAAGTAGTTGTAGTAGTGAGGATGAGGAGGAAGAAGAAGAAGACGAAGAAGAGGAAGAAGAAGAAGTGGAAGAAGAGGAAGAAAAAGAGGAAGAAGATGAAGAGAAAGAAGTAGAAGAAGAAGAAGAAGAGCAAGAAGAAGTAGAGGAGGAAGAAGAAAAATAAGAGAAAGTAGAAGCAAAGAAAGAAGAGGAACTAAAGGAGAAAAAAGATGAGGAAGAGGAGGAAGTAAAAGAAGAAGAAGAAAAAGAACAAGAAGAGGATGAGGAAGAAGAAGAAGAAGAGAAAGAAGAAGAAGAAGAAGAAGAGAAAAGGAAGAAGAAGATGGTGAAGATAGTAAAGAAGAAAAAGAAGAAGAAGAATAGTAAGATGAAGAAGAAGAAGAAGAAGTTCAAGAAGGAGGAAAAACAAGAAAGAAATTAGAAAGAAGTATGAGGAAAGAAGAATTTATATGGAAGAAGGAAGATCGAAGAAATAAGTAGAACGAAGGAAGTAGGAAGATGGAAGAAGAAAGGAGGAAGTTGAAGAAGAAGAAGAAGAAGAGGAAGAGAAAGATGAAGAGGAAGCTAAAGAAGATGAAGTAGATGAAGAAGAAGATGAGGAAGAAGAAGAAGAAGATGAAGATGAAGAAGTCAAAGAAGAAGAAGTAAAAAAAGAATGCAAAAAAGAGGAAAAAGTAAGAGAAGAAGAAGACGAAT
>JAIUJO010000379.1:22500-32500 GCA_023846275.1 Vanilla planifolia
AAGATGAATAATAACAAGTAGAAGAAAGAGAAGAAGAAGAATTGGACAAAGAAGAAGAAGAAGAAGAAGAGGAAGAAGGTGAAGAAGAAGAAGTCGAATAAGAATAAGAAGAAGAAGAAGAGAAAGAGGAAGAAGAAGAAGACAAAGAGGAAGATGAAGAAGAAAAGGAAGATGATGAAAAAGAGGAGGAATAACACAAAGAAGATGAGGAGGAAGAAGAAGAAGCAGAAGAACAAGAGCAAGATGAAGAAGAGCATGAAGAAGAAGAGCAAGAAGAAGAAGAAGAGGAAGAAGAAGATGAGGAACATGATGAACAAGATGAGGAAGAAGAAGAAGGGGAAGAAGAAGAAGAAGTAGAATAGGAAGAAAAAGAAGAGGTTAAAGAAGAAGGATAAGAATAATAATAATAAGAAAAAGAGAAAGCAGAAGAAGAAAAAAAAGAAGAAGAAGTGGAAGAGGAAGAAAAAGAAGAGGATGAAGATGATGAGGAAGTAGAGGATGAAGAAAAAGAAGAAGAAGAAAAGGAGGAGGAAGAAGAGGAAGAAGAGGAAGAAGAGGAGGAAGAAGAAGAAGAGGAAGAAGAAGAAGAAGAAGAGGAAGAAGAAGATGAAGAAATTGAGAAAGAAGAAGAAGAAGAAGAAGAAGAAGAGGAATGGGAAGAAGAAAAAGAAGAAGATGAAGAAGCAGAAGAAGAACAGGAAGATGAAAAAGAGGAAGAAGAAGAAAATGAAAAAGAATAAGAGGAAGACAAAGTGGAAGGAGAACAACATGAAGGAGAAGAAGAGGATGAAGAAGGAGATGGGGAAGAAAAAGTAGAGGAAAAGGAAGAAGTTGAAGAGGAAGAAGAAGAAGAAGAAGAATAACAAGCGAAAGATGATTTAGTGGAGGAAGAAGAAGAAGAGGAATAGGAGGAGGAATAAAAAGAATATTTAAAAGAAGAAGAAGAAGTGAAAGAAGAAGAAGTTGAAGAGGAAGATGAAGAAGGAGAGGAAGACGAAAAAGAGGAAGATGAGGAACAAGAGGAGGAAGTAGTAGAAGAAGAAGTATAAAAATAAGTAGATGAAGAAAAAAAAGGAAAGAAGAAGAAGAAGAAGAGGAAGAAGGGGAAGAAGAAGAAGAAGAAGCAGAAGAAAAAGAAGAAGAGTAGTGAAAAGAAGAAGGAGAGGAAGAAGAAAAGAGGAAAGAAGAACATGAAGAAGAAGATAAGGAAGATGAGAAAAAAGATGGAGAAGAAGAATAAGAAGATAAGGAAGAAGTAGAAGAGGAAGGGGAAGATGAAGAAGAAGAAGAACAAGAAGAAGAGGAAGAGGAAGAGGAAGAAAAATAAGAAGAGAAGAAGAAGAGGAAGAGGAAGAAGACGAGGAAGAAGATGAAGAGGAAGAAGAAGAAGAAGAAGCAGATGGTAAAGAAGAAGGGGAAGAGAAGAGGTAGAAGTGGAAGATGAAGAAGAAGGTGAGGAGCAAGAAGAAGAAACAAAAGAAGAGGAGGAAGAACAAGAAGAGGAATTTGAAGAATGATAATAGGTAGTAGAAGTAGAAGTAGAAGAAGTAGAAGAAGAAGAGAAAGAAGAAGAAGAACAAGAAGAATAAAAAGAAGAAGAAAGAGACAAAGTACAGGAAGAAGAAGAAGAAAAAGATGAGAAAGAAGGGGAAGAAGTAGAGAAAGAAGAATAAGAAGAAGAAAAAGTAGAAAAAAAAGAAGAAGAAGAGGAAGAACTAGAGGAAGAATTAGAAGAAGTAGTAGTAGTAATAGTAGAAGAAGAAGAAAGAAGAAGAACAAGAACAAGAAGAACAAGAACAAGAACAACAAGAAGAAGAGGAAGAAGAAGAAGATAAAGAAGTAGTAGTAGAAGAAGAAGAAGAAGTAAAAGTTAAAGAAGAAGAAGAAGAAGGACAAGAGGAACAAGATGAAGTAGAAGTAGAAGTAGAGGAAGAAGAAGAAGAAGAAGAAGAAGAAGTTTAAGAAGAAGAAGTAGAGGAACAAGTTGAAGAAGAGTAGATGTTGAAGAATAACAAGAAGAAGAAATAAAAGTAGTAATTGTAGTAGAAAATGAAGAAAAAGAGGAAGTACAAGTAGATAAAGAAGAAGATGAGGAAGGAAAAGAGGAAGAATAATGAGAATAATAATAATAAGAAGAAGAATAGTAAGAAGAAGAAGAAGAAGAAGCAAAAAAAGAGAAAGTAGAAGAATTCAAAAAACAGGAAGAAGAGCAAGACAAAGAAGGAGAAGTAGTAGAAAAAAAGAAGAAGAAGAGCAAAAACGAGCTGAAGAAGAAGAAGTAGAGGGCAAAGAGGAGCTAAATTAAGAAGAGGAAGATAAGACACAAAAGAAGGTAGAAGAAGTAGAAGCATGAAAAGAAGAAGAAAAAAAAGAAGGGAAAGAAGATGAAGAATAATATGATGAAGAAGAAGGGGAAGAGGAAGAAGAAGAGGGGGAAGAAGAAGAAGTAGAGGAAGTTGAGGAAGAAGAGGAAGAAGAGCAAGAAGAAGATTAGGAAGAATAAGATGATTAATAAGAAGATGATGAAGAAGGGAAAGAAGAAGACTAGAAAGAAGATGTAGGAGTGGTAGATGAAGAAGAGGAGTATGAGGAACTAGAGGAGGAGGAAGACGAAGAAGAAGAAGAAAAAGAAGGGAAAGAAGAAGAGGAATAATAAGAAGAAGGGGAAGGGGAAGAACAAGAGCATGCAAAAGAAGAAGAAGAAGGAGAAGAAGAAGAATAGAAAGAAGAAGAAGAAGAAGAAGAAAAAAAAGAATAAGATGGAAGAAGAAGAAGAAGAAGGTGAGGAAGATGTGGAAGAAGAAGAAGCAGAAGAAGAAGTAGACAAAGAGGAAGAAGAACAAAGAAGAAGAAGAAGAAGAAGACGAAGAAGAAGAGGACGAAGAAGAAGAAGAAGAAGAGAAGAAGAGGAAGAAGACGAAAAATATGAAAAAGAAGAAGCAGTAAATGAAAAAGAGAAAGAAGAAGGAGAAGCAGTAGACGTAGAAGAACAAGAAAAAGAAGAAGAGCGGGAAGAGCAAGAGGAGGAAGATGAAAAAGAAGAGAAAGTAGAAGAAAAGAAAGAAGAGAAAGTAAAGGTGAAAGAGGAAGATGAAGAAGAACAAGAGGAAGATGAGGAAGAAGAAGAAGAAGAAGTAGTAGGAGAAGATGAAAGAGAAGAAGAAGAAGTAAACGAAGGAGAAGAAGAAGAAGAAGAAAATAAGAAGTAGAATACAAGGAAGAAGAAGAAAAGAAGAAGAAGAAGCAGAAAAAGAAGAAAAGTAGTAGTAGAAGAAGAAGAAGGAGAAGATGAAGAGGAAGAAGAAGTAGTAGCAGAAGAAGAACAAGAACGAGAACTCAAGGAAAAAAGAAGAAGAAGATCAAGAAGAAGGTTAAGTAGAAGAAGAAGAAGAAGAAGAAGAGGAAGGAGTAAAAGAAGAACAAGAAGAAGAAGGAGAAGAAGGAGAAGAAGAAGAAGAAGGATAAGAAGAAGAAGTAGAAGAAGGGGAAGAAGAAGAAAAAGAAGGTGAAGAAGAAAAAGAAGAAGAAGAAGGGAAAGAAGAAGTAGAAGGAAAGGAAGTAAGAAAAGAGGAAAGGAAGAAGTAGAAGACGAAGAAGAAGAGGAAGAAGAGGAGGAAGAAGAAGAAGATGTTGAAGAAGGAGAAGAAGAGGAAGATGAGGAAGAAGAACAAGAAGAAGAAGTGGAAGAGTAAGAAGAATAAGAATAATCAGAAGAAATAGAGAAGAAGAGGAAGAGGAAGAAGAAAAAGGTGGGGAAGATAAAAAAATGAGGAAAAAGAAGAAGCAGAAGAGGAAGAAGAAGAAGAAGAAGAAGAAGAAGAAGAAGAAAAAGAAGAAGAAGAAGGGCGAGAAGAAGAAGAAGAAGAAGGGGAAGAAGAAAAAGAAAAAGAAGAAAAAGATGTTGAAGAATAGAAAGAAGAAGATGAAGAGGAAGAAGAAGTTGGAAGAAGAAGAAGAAGAAGAAGATGAGGAAGATGAGGAAAAATAAGAAGAGGAACAAGTAGAAGATGACGAAGAAGAAAAAGCGAAAGAGGAGGAATAAGAAGAAGAGGAAGAAGAAGGGAAAGAAGATGAAGAAGTAGACGAACAAGAAGATGAAGAGGAGCAAGAAGAAGAAGAGGAAGAAGAAGAAAAATAAGAGAGTAGAAGAAGAGAAAAAATAGGAACAAGAGGTGGAAGAAAAAGAGGAAGAAGAGCAAGAGGAAGAAGAGGAAGATGAAGTAGGAGTAGTAGTAATAGAAGAAGAAGAAGAAGAAGAAGAAGAATAAAAATAACTAGAAGAAAAGGAAGAAGAAAAAAAAGATGAAGAAGAAGTAGAAGGAAAAGAAGTAGTAGAAGAAGTTGATGATAAAAAAGAAGAGGATAAAGAGGAAGAAGAAGAAGAATAAGAAGTAGAAGAAGAAGAAGAAGAAGAAGAAGAAGAAGAAGAAGAAGATAAAGAAGAAGAAGAAGAATAAAAATAGGAAGAAGAAGGGGAGGAGGAAGAAGAAGAAGAAGAGAAAAAAGATGGGAAGAAGAAGAAGAAGATGATGAACATGAAGAGGAAGCAAAAGAAGAAGAAGAAGAATTGGAAGAAGCAAAGGAAGAAGAGGAAGAAGTTAAAGAATGGGAAGAAGAAAAAGAAGATGATGAAGAAGAAGAAAAAGATGATGTCGAAGAAGATGAAGAAGAAGATGAGGAAGAAGAAGAAGAAGAAGAAGAAGAAGGAAGAAAAAGAAAGAGGGAAGAAGAAAGAAGGAAGAACATTGATGGAAGAAGGAAGATAAAAGAATGAGGAAGGAAGAAGAAGAACAAGAAGAAAAAGAAGAGGAAGAAGAAGAAGATGAAGATGTGGAAGAGAAAGAGGAAGAGGAAAAGGAAGAGGAAGAAGTAGATGAAGACAAAGTGGAAGAAGAAGATGAAGAAAAGAAAAAGAAGAAGTAGAAGATGAAGACGTCGAACAAGAAGAAGTAGGAAAAGAAGAAGATAACGAAGAAAAAGAAAACATAGAAGAAGATGAGGATGAGGAGGAAGACGAAGAAGAGTAAGAAGTAGAAGTAGAGGTAGAAGAAAAAGAAGACAAAGAAGAATAGGAAGAAGAAGAAAAAGTTGATGGTGATGAGGAAGAAGAAGAAGCAGGAAGAAAAAGAAAGAAGAAAGTTGATAAAAGAATTAAAAGGAAGAATTTAGATGGAAGAAAGAGGAAAGAAGAAGGAAGGAGGAAGATGGAAGATATAAGTAAAGGATGGAAGAAGAAAGATGGAAGAAGGAAGAAGATGACGAAGAAGAAGAAGAAGAACAAGAACAAGAAGAAGAAGAAGAAGAGGAAGCAATAGAGGAAGGGGTAGAGGAAGACAAAGAAGAAGAGGAAGAGGAAGTGGAGGAAGAAGATGATGAAGAAGAAGAAGAAGATGAAGAAGAAGATGAAGAAGTCGAAGAGGAAGTAGAAAAAGAAGACAAAGATGAAGAAAAAGAAAAAGAAGATGAAGAAGCAGAAAAAGAAGAAGATGTAAAAGAAGAAGAAGAAGAAGAAGAAGAGGAGGAGGAAGAAGAAGAAGAAGAAGAAGAGGAAGAAGAAGAATAAGAATAGGAAAAAGAAGAAGAAGAAGTAGAAGAAGGAGTAAAAGAATTGAAGGAATAATAAGAATAATAATAATAAGAAGAAGGAGAAGAAGAAGAAGAAGTAGGAGAAGAAGAAGAAGAAGATGAAGAAGTAGAAGAGAAAGAGGAGGAAGAAGAAGAGGAAGAGGAAGAAGAAGATGAAGATGAAGAGGTAAATGGAGAAGAAGAGGAAGAAGTAGAAGTAGAAAAGGAGATTAGGAAGAAGAAGAAGAAGAAGAAAGAAGAAGAAGAGGAGCAAGATGAAGAAGAAGAAGAGGAGGAAGAAGAGCAAGAAGAAGAAGAAGAGAAAGATAAGGAATAAGAGGCAGAAGTTGAAGAAGAAGTATGAAAAAAAGAAGAAGAAGAAAAAGAAGGAAAATAAGAAGAAAAAGAAGATGGCAAAGAAGCAAAAGAAGAAGGAGAAGAAGAAGAAGAAGAAGAGGTGGAAGAAGAAGAAGAAGAAGAAGAAGAGAAAGAAGAACAAGAAAAAGAAGAGGAAGAAGTGGAAGAATAAGATGAAGAAGATAAGGAAGATGGGGAAGAAGAGGAAGAAGAAGAAGAAGAAGTTGTTGAGGAAGAAGAAGAAGAGCAAGAGGACTAAGAAGAAGAAGATGAGGAAGAAGGGGAAGAGTAAGAGGAAAAAGAAGATGAAAAAGAAGAAGAAGAAGGAGAAGAGGTAGAAGAAGAGGAAGAAGGAGAAGTAGAGGAAGAAAAAGAAGAGAAAGAAGAAGAGGAAGAAGAAGAAGATAAAGAAGAATTATAAGTAGAAGAGGAAGAAGAAGAAAAAGAAGAAGAATAGCAAGAAGAAGTGCATGTAGAACTATAAGTGGTAGAAGTAGAAGAGGAAGAAGAGGAGCAAGAGGAGGAAAAAGAAAAAGAAGAAAAAGAAGAGGAGGAAGAATGAGAAAAGTTGAAAACACTAACAAATATGAAGAAGAAGAAGGAGAAGAACAAAAAGAAGAAGACAAAGAAAAAGAAGAAGAAGAAGAAGACGAAGATGAAGAAGAAGTAGAATAATAAAGGAGGAGGAAGAAGAAGAAGAAGAAGAAGAAGTTGAGAAAGAAGAAGAAGAAGAAGAAGAAGAAGGGGAAGAAGGAAAGGAAGAAGATGAAGAAGAAGAAGAAGAAGTGGATGAAGAAGAAAAAGAAGAAGAAGAAAAAGAGGAAGAAGAAGAAGTAGAAGAAGAAGACGAAGTGGAAAAGGAAGGGGTAGAGGAAGAGGAAGAAGAAGATGAATAGGAAGTAAAGGGAAGAAGATGACGAGGGAGAAGAAGGAGAAGAAGAAGAAGAAGAAGAAGAAGAAGAAGAAGAAGAAGAAGAGGAAGAAGAAGTTGACGAAGAAGTCGAAGAAGAAGTAGAAAAGAAGAAAAAGATGAAGTAAAAGAAAAAGAAGATGAAGAAGCAAAAGAAGAAGATGTAAAAGAAGATGAAGAAGAAGAGGAAGAGGAGAAAGAAGAAGAAAAAGAAGAGGAAGAAGAAGAATAAGAAGTGGAAGAAGACGAAGAAGAAGAAGGTAAAGAAGAAGAAAAAGAAGATGAAGAAGATGAAGAAGAAGAAGAAGAAGAAGAAGATGATGGAGAAGAAGAATATGAAGACAAAGAAGAAGAAGAGAAAGAGGAGGAAGAAGAAGAAGAAAAGAAAGAATAAAAGAAAGAGGAGGAAGAAGAAAGAAGATGAAAAAGAGAAAGACGAAGACGAAGAAGAGGAAGAAGAAGAAGAGCAAGAAGAAGAAGAGGAAGGTAAGGAACAAGAGGTGAAAGTAGAAGAAAAAATACGAATAGAAGAAGAAGAAGAGGAAAAAGAAAGAAAAGAAGTAGAAGAAGAAGAAGTCGAAGAAGGAGAAGAACGAGAAGAAGAAGAAGAAGAAGAAGAAGAAGAAGAAGAAGAGAAAGAAGAACAAGATAAAAAAGAAGAAGTGGAAGAAGAAGATGAAGAAGACGAGGAAGATGGGGAAGAAGAGGAAGGAGAAGAAGTGGAAGAAGATGAGGGAGAATAAGTAGAGTAAGAGGATGATGAAGAAGAAGAAGATGAGGAAGAAGAGGAAGAGCAAGAGGAAAAAGAAGAAGAAGAAAAAGAGGAAGAAGAAGAAGAGGAAGAAGAAGAGTCAGAAGAAAAAGAAGAAAAAGAAGAATTATAAGCAGAAGAAGAAGACGAAGAAAAACAAGAAGTAAAAGAAGAAGTAAACGAAGAAAAAGAAGAGCAAGAAGAAGTATAAGTAGAAGTTGAAGAAGTGGATGAAAAAGAAGAAGAGGAAGAAGAGGAGCTAGAAGAGGAAAAAGAAAAAGAAGAAAATAAGGAAGGAGAATGAGAAGAAGTAGAAAACAATAAAGAATAAGAAGAAGAAAAAGTAGTAGTAGTAGTAGAAGAAGAAGAAGAAGAAGACAAAGGAGAATAAAAAGAAGAAGAAGAAGAGGAAGAAGAGGAAGTGGAAGAAGAAGATGAAGAAGTAGAAGAAGAGGAAGTGGTAGAAGAAAAAGAAGAAGAAGAATAAGAAAAGGTAGAAGAAGAAGAAGAAAAAGAAAAAGAACAATAATAACAATAGAAATAATAATAATAATAATAATAATAGTAATAATAATAATAAATAATAATAATAATAATAATAATAATAAGAGGAAGAAGAAGACGAAGAAGAAGGGGAAGAAGGATAGGAAGAAGAAGAAAAAGCAGAAGAAGTGGAAGAAGAAGAAGAAGTGGAGGGAGAAAAAGAAGAAGAACAATAACAAGAAAAGGTAGAAGAAGAAGAAGAAAAAAAGGAAGAATAATAATAATAATAAGAGGAAGAAGAAGAATAAGAACAAGAAGAAGAGGAAGAAGTGGAAGAAGGGGAAGAACCATAAGAAGATAATTAATAAGATGAATAGGAAGAAGAAGAAGAAGAGGAAGAAGAAAAAGAAGTGAAAGAGGAGGAGAAAAAAGAAAAAGAGGAAGAAAAAGATGAAGGGCAAGAGGACGTTGAGGAAGAAGAGAAAGGAGAACAAGAAGAAGATGAGGAAGAATGAGAAAAACAAGAATATGAAGAAGAGGAAAGGAAAGAGAAACAAGGGGAAGAGGAAAAGAAGGAGAGGAAGATGAAGAAGAGGAAGTTGAAGAACAAGAGGAGGAAGAAGAAGATGAAGAAGATGGGTTAGAAAAAGAAGAAGAGTAATAGAAGGGAGAAGAAGAAGAAGAAGAAGATGTAGAAGAAGTGGATGAAGAACAAGAAGAAGATGAAGAAGAAGAATAATAAAAATAAGAAGAAGAAGAGAAAGTAGAAGAAGAGGAGGAAGAAGAAGAAGAAGAGGAAGAAGAAGAAGAAGAAGAGGAAGATGAAGAAGATGAAGATGATGAACTAAAAGAGGTAGAAAAGAACCAGAATTAGAAAATGAAGAAGAAGAAGAAGAAATAGAAGGAAAAGAAGAAGGAAGTAGAAGAAGAGGAAAAAAAATAAAGAAGAAAAAGAAGAGGAAGAAGAAGAAGATGACGAAGAAGAAGAAGAAGAAGAAGAAGAAGAAAAAGAGAGAAGAAGAGGAAGAAGAAGACAAAGAAGAAGGCATCAGAAGAAGAAGAAGAGGAGAAAGAGTAGGAAGAAGAAGGAGAAGATGAGGAAAAAGAAGAAGAGGAAGAGGAACAAGTTGAAGAGGAGGAAGACAAAAAGAAGAAGAAGAGGAAGAAGAGGAAATGGAAGAGGAGGAAGAAGAAGACGAAAAAGAGGAAGAAGAAAAAGAAGAACAGGAACAAGAATGAGATCAAGAAGATGACAAAGAAGAGGAACCAGAGGAGGAAGAGGAAAAAGTATAAAAAGAAGAAGAATAAGAAAAAGAAGAAAAAAAGAGGAAGAAGAAGGAGAATAAGAAGTAGAAGATGAAGAAGAAGAAGAAGAAGAAGAAGAAGAGGAAAAAGTAGAGGAACATGAAGAAGAAGAAGAGGAATAAGAAATTAAAGAAGTGGAAGAAGAAGAAGAAGTAGAGGAACAAGAGGACATCGAAGAAACAAAATTAGAAAAAAAAGAAGAAGATGATGAAGAAGAAGAAGAAGAAAAAGAAGAAAAAGAAGTTGAATTAGAAGAAGAAGAAGAGGACGAGAAGGAAGAAGATGAAGAACAATGGGAAGAAGGAGAAGAAAAAGAAGAAGAAGGGGAAGAAGAAGAACTAGATGAAGAAGAGGAAGATAAAGAAGAAGGAAAAGAAGAAGGTAAAGAAGAAGAAGTAGATGAAGAAGAGGAAGAGGATGAAGATGAAGAAGATGAAGAAGAAGAAGAAGAGGAAGAAGATAAAGAAGAAGAAGAAGAAGAAGAAGAAGAAGAACAAGAAGTACAATAAGACAAAGAAAAAGAAGATGAGGAAAAAGAAGAATAGGAGCAAGAGGAACTTGAGGAGAAAAAAGAAGTAGAAGTAGAAGAAAAGAAGAAAAACAAGAGGAAGGAGAACAAGAAGAAGTAG
>JAIUJO010000379.1:40000-92500 GCA_023846275.1 Vanilla planifolia
ATGTGTTTAAGGAGGAAATTCTTTCTTCTATAGACGAAGGGAGATTTATTAAGTAAATGAATGGTTCAATTTTCACTTTTTCTTATGTAGTGTTCCTAGTTTAGCTATAAAAAATGTAGATTACTTTTTTGCTTATGAATGCAAAGAAAATTACATGATCAGATATTAAATTTTTTGCTTTGATTGTAGATATATATGGAATATGATATTAGAATAGCAATTTGATGATGTAAAGGACTTGTTAACATAGACATCACCATGTAAAATAAGTGAAAATCATGCTTAATTTTATGCCTTGTTGATTATTTATGTTGGTTTCCTAAGAATCTATGCATTAAGCATAGATTAGCATGATAATTGTTTAAAAATAAAAAGTCATGAAGAACAAAGTTTTATTTAATCTAACCCTCATAACGTAAATATAATGGCTTTGTTTTCTTATTATATGTCACTAATAGTTATGATCATTAATATAATTCTTCTCCTTTCTAAGTAGAATTACTATTTGGTAATATAGATTGAATATATTTACTTCTTGATTATTGCATGAATAGACAATAAGTTTTGTGCCTTGATAAATATAGAAATGTGTAAAATATAGACTTTATTATATGTTTTTCATTTAAACTTATTGTTTGAATGTATTTTCAATGTGAGGCACTATGATTGTGTTTAAAATTACTCATAAGTTTAGTTGATAACATGATATGTTATAAATGGTACTTTATTGTTAAAATCATGGGAAAAAATATATGAAATGTAATTTGATATATGTTATACCATAGATTAAGTAATAAAAAAGTTAAAGGCACTTGGAAATAAATAAAAAAATTCTAGATAATGTTGTAGACAGCCATTTCTTTATTTAGGGTCTACTTCTGGAGCATGGAACCATAAACTTGGCTAAGTAATAAGAAGCATTGGTTCAACCTTGAACAAAACCTAAATAGATTCTAAGGTGTGTGTCATTCTTGGTTACCAGTTAGAAAACCTTAGAGGGACTCAGTTTAAGTCACATGATGACACTCTTGGCAGTGATCTAAGGAATATGTTAAGGCTTAGGAGAGGCCTTATTATTATTATGATGATTATAGTTTTCCTTAGAATCATAAGGGTCATAGTGATACTTGTGTGGATTGAGGCTAAGTAGTGCTAGTTGTAAGTTAAATATATAACCTAAGGATAAAAGCTAAGCTATTATGAACTCTATGGTCAACTTAGATTATAAAGATCTAAAACAAAGTAGGGCAAGATTAAATATAAGAAAAATGGGCTAAGAACATCAAGATAGCTAAATTAGGATTTAATAAGAACCCCAAGTCATTTAGATATAGTCGACTCTAAATTAATAACACTCACTATGGAGATAGAGTTGTCAAGAACCCCACACCATTGGTTAGTGTTAATTAAATGTGAATGGCTAAGCCTATAAATGGAGTGTCAATTTCATGGTATGAAATTTTATAATTTGTAGGAAGCCATTATATGAATAGCCTTAAAAAGAAACAATTACACATTTCATTCCACAAGAAATACCATCGTGTGTTTTGTTGTATTGGAAACTACTTGTGGTTCATGAAGACTCTTAGAATCCTACATGGATGCCCATGTGATTATCATTACCATGTCCAATACTGGATTACATTATTTGAAAGAAGCAACAGGGATTGTCATGATGTTTTTGTATAAAAAGTTGTATTATTTTATGAAGTAGATGCTAAGTATCTGGTTTGTCATAGTGTAAAGAAATACATTTTGAATTAGTTAGTAGAAGATAATATCCGTTTGTTATTTGGAAACTAATGTCATTCATTCATGAGATTTATTCTATTGTTACATTCATAATTCATATTAGTGTATAATAGTGTTCTATTATGGCTCAAAGTTTTCTTGTTGAGCCACCAAACTCTCCTATTTATATCAAGATCAAGTTGTTAAAATTTGAGTAACAGTCGAGCTAAAGATTATCAGAGTTAGTGAATTAGTTGAACAATTTATGTTATTTACTTCATCATGAATAATAATAGATTTGATACTTTTTTCTCATCAATTCTATTTTATTAGATATAGAATTGTATTTGATTATGTTATTAGACTTGGTTCTTGCTAGTTATTTTTTTTCTATCAGACTTTAGTAATTATTCGTGATATTTCCTTAGATTAGATTAGAATTTAGTGGTTTTATTGATTTTGTAGATATTTTATTTATGTTTTGGTATTGTGGAAGAAAAAAATTATTGGATTCCTAGCATGATAATATTTTTCTTGGAACTTACAAGTACAATATTATAATATGATTCTTTATAATTTATTTGCACTCATGTTTTTTTTAAACAAATTTTAGGCTTGATAGTGTGAGAAAATTTTGAGAGTTAGGCTAAGGCAAAATGATATATATATATGTGTGTGTGTGTGTTTGTGTGTGTCTGTGTGTATGTGTGTGTCTCCATGTGTGTGGGTGAGCGGATTTGTGTATATGTGTGTGTGTGTTTGTATGTGCTTGTATCTGTGTGTATCTAATTGAATCTTTTTTATTAATAAGAAGTAGTTATATGATCAATTGAATATAAATAATGCAAGTTTATTTTACTTTTAAAGGTTTATTTTTGCTATATTATAAAATGGTGAATGTTGTTATCATGATGGTCTCATGGACAATCAAAGAAATTTTGATGATAACAACCTCATTATATGAGGTTTTAACATAATCATAAAGCTTGGATATATTTTGATTAGATAAGTGATAAAGAGGAGCTTCAAAAAGATGTCAAGAAGTTTTATAAAGTTGATTTTATGATGTTAACTCCTAACCATGATACTTTATTTGATAGTAATAAGACAAAATATTTTTGGTGAATTTGGTCGAGTAAATTTTTAAATTTTAGATAGTTAATGTGTTTCTTCATAGAAGATGTTAAAGAAATACACAATAAATATTAATTCTCATGAATATCATCTTGGTTAGAGTGATAGGCCATCAAAACAAATATTTTGAATAATGATATCGTGATTGTCTTAAGAATCCCTTTTCTTAATTTTTTTAATTTTTTTCTATAATAATTAATTAAATTTAAAAAATAGGAAAAACTAATTCTACTAAAATTGACTAATCTTAACCTATGTAACAATTTTCATGCATGCAGCATTAATGTCGAACCCATTCGCTACAATGTTCAGATCAAGGCATCACTCCTAAACATAGATAGCAGTATCTTGAATCAGGGCACTGCTCATTACATTTATGAATTAATTAATCATGTTATTGGATGTATAGTGACTTATTCATGAATAAACTTGATAACACTTATCAAGAAATCAAGCTGCTTTTAAAGCAAACAAAGTGTCTTTTAAGAAGAAAAAAATAAGAGCAAATACATCATTTGGAACTAAAGTTTAAAGCTTTTTCCTCATAGCAAACTTCTAAATTACTATGGTCATGTGCGCTATCTTATCATGTAATTTTACGATAGAATGATCATGGCCACAATTGCCCTTTTTATGCGATAATTCTACTAATTGTCTAATCTCTCCATTAAACGATTGCATGGTCCACATTTAATATACAAGTAAAATTAAATCTTGTCATTATATCATAATTCAAAATTAGCCATTCATATGAAATTCAAAATTTTAAACTACTCTAGTTTTTTCATAACTAGCCATTTGTACAATTTTCATAACCATGTGTTCCAAGATTATTTTAATCGTGTCACTCCCACACCAGGACAACTTTTTTGATAAATATTTACTAGGTTTTATAAATTTTATTTAAATAATATTAAGTTTTTAATTAGAAGACATCTATTTATTAATAACATCAAATGGTTAGTTTGTTAAACACTTTTAGCCATTAGGAAAGGGTAAATATTGATCAAAATAAATTGATGAAATTTTTAGAAAATTCTAAAGAAATATTTTAAGTAATGATATTGAAGGCATTAATAGCTAGTGCTCATTGTTGCCTCTATACATTGTGTCGTTCTTCACCAATTTGTTATTCCTTCTTAAAAACATCAAAGTTCTCATTTCCTCTTTTTTTTATTTGATAAAATTAAAATACTTGTGCCCTGTTGAGCATTCGTCAAGCATAGGAATTACTTTGCATAAATTTTAATTGCCACTTTTCTTTCCTCTTCTTGTAAATCTTACTTCATTATAAGGCCTTTGTAGTTAGTTTTTTTTCGATTTAATTATTGCGAGGGTTTAGTATACCAATTGTTTGACAAAAGCCTTATATAAATTGTTTTAATATCATTTTTTTCTTGGAGTGGTTGTACGTTTGATTTTAGGATGAATAACCTACACAATGCTTAAGTACACTTTAAAATTCTAGTTAACCTTCCTATTATACAATTTCCTTAAAAATTTATTATTAAATAAAAATTATCATTATTTTAAATGAAATTTAAATTTTTTGAAAAATTACTTTTAAAAATTTGTTTAAGCTTATTGCAAAATTTTTTAAACATTTTCTAAAAATATTTTTGTAAGAAACAAGTATTAGTTTTCTAATAATTCACCCATTCTCTTATTGAACTACTCTTGACATGATGAAAAGAGTTCATTTGCTTAAGATGAATGTACAAAACTCAAACGAACTAAAATGACTTAATTAAAAGGAAGGAACTTAATGAAGCATAAGCCAAAAAACTTGATATTTGAAACGAAGAGTTAATAACACGGAGGATATGTGGCAAGCTTAAACAATAAACAAAGAAAAATAATAGTAAACATGGAAAAATTTTTGTTTTTTAAAATCATAAAAAGGTTCATTTTGGCACAAGTCTCAAAAGAACTTCACAAATAAACATCAAAGTGATAGTGAGGTGGTAGCATATTTCAAGTTTGTTTTAGCATGGTGACACTTCCAACACGACTCTAGCTTCTTGTAAGTATGCTCCTCTCCCTTACTGGGTTATCTCATGTGTGCATTAGCCTCATGATTTTTCTTTTATGTTGAATGTGGGAAAGTTTTTTATCCTCACTAATCATGATAGCTCTAATCTCTTTTTTAAAGTGGAAACAAAAGGTCATGTTTGATGATGATGTCTCTAAAAAGGTTGCCCCCTTCAAACTCACTCAAATAGGTAACATTTTCAATTAGATGACCAAACATGGAATTTCAAAGAATAAGAATTCAAAACAATTGGCATCTTTGAATCTATCACAAAGTGGTAAGCATGTGCTCCTAATATTTTCATTGAAATTTGAATATATTTGATGTTGGATGAATATTTGGATTACTGTAGTCTTTCAAATAATGGTCCTCAAATGGTTCCAATTTTTTGGCTCAATACTAAACCTTTGTAAGCCTTAGTGTAGATCTCATTAAAGCACATTCCAATAACCATGGTCAATAAATAGGCTCTATTCTCAATCATGTTAATAGTTAGCAGGTCTTTAAAAGTAATGCTATGACAATAAACTTAATAAGAACCCATGGGGCTCTAGTCTTCATTTTGGTCAAACTTGATAAAAGACTTCCTTTATGTATTGGAATCTCGAGAAAGACTGAGTGCAATAATGGACTACTAAAAAAAAGTTAACTAATGAAAATTTTCCCAATTATCATTGAAGAAACTGAAAGCAAGGATTGTCAATGGTCCAATGCAAGCAAGCAAAAAGCTCTAAACCCTTATGTGTAAGACATGAAGAAGATTAGACAATTCCAATTAATAAAGTAATAAGTTATATGAAACTTCAAACTTTGGTAGCCATCAATGTAGAAAACAATATCAACAGCCACTACATCACACAACATCAATGGAATAAAAAAAATAATTGTGCTATGAGTAATCTATTCAATGACTACATGATCAATTTTTACTAGAAATTCTAAAGTAAGAGCAAAAAATATCAATCTAATTTGAAACTTACGAAGGACATGTAGCTTAAACTTCAAGTAGTCATTCAATCTCTTAAACTCTCGAATACAGATCTCTAAGAAAAAGCAAAGGCTCTTGAGCTCTTTAAGTTAGACTCAAATAGCTTCACAGTGGTTAATAGTACCAAGTCAATAAGAAAAGTCACGAAATGGAATGTTAAAAAGATCATTTATCTAAAAATGAATAGAAGAAGCTTTTAAGAATCTCAAAATATAAGCATTGTAGGTTGTAATTGATAATGTCCTACTTTTCAACGCAAAGGACGTAGTTAGTTTTGTAGCTGCTTGATGCTTAATATCATGATTAGATTACAAAAAATTAAGTTAATTGTGATGATGGAATGCTTTGCAAGTAATATAGAATGGACATTCTTCATAGGAGACTAAATTTTTACTAGTGTGAGGCAACATTTCTAACAAAGCATATGCATTTTTGTTACAATACTTACAATGTTAAAAATTGAAAATTATGAATATTTTCTTCAAATGGTGATACGTAAATGATGTGTTACAATTTTGTGTATGCCAACAACTCTTTTATTAATAGAATAGATATTTGGTGCAATTTATGATTGATGATGGAGTCCATTTGTCTTCCCTAAATGGAAGGGACACTCAAACCACTTTACTAAGGTTGAAAAATATAAACACCACTCTTGTGGGCAGAATCTTATTGAATCATGATTTTCTCAAAGCCTTCCTAAAATAGTGGCTCAACATATGAACAAGTTTTTATTATACCAAACCCTATCACTGATCATTTCTCCATCAATAATTAAATCTAAACAACTTAAATTCCTAAGCATTTGGATGAAAGCGTAGAATTGTCTCAAGTGGTTGCTTAGCATTGGAGTTTTCCAATTGCTTGACTAGGAAGGAGGGCCCTAACTTACAAGTTAAAGAGATATAAAGCCCACCTTAAAGAATGGAGTAAAATTTAATTTGGTCATATATTTTTAAAGATTGAAGAAAAAGAATAACATGTTATGGAGAAGGTGAACAACTTTAAAGAGTTACAATTGTGTTATCAATGTTAGGACTAACAAATGTTAATATGAACTAAACATAGTATTGAAATTGAGGAGATGTAAGGGGAAGACATATGAGACTACAAAGGGATATGTTTTTTGGAATTTTAGGGGATATTTAGAATTCTAAATGCCACAAACAATTACAACATAAATACCTAAAATTCTTCAAAAAAAATTAAAAAATTAACTTAAAGCACTACAAAATTAATTACCTTCATTTGTTCTCAAAACGACACATGCATTTCAGGCAGTAGTAATGGTGAAAGGTGAGGTAATGGGAAATGCACGATGCCACATAGGTCAATCGGTGCATCACATTGGTTTCCAATTTCAATGAGTAGCATCGGTAGAGGGGCCTTGACACTTCGAGTCCACTTTGGGGTCAATGCAAATTGAAGAGAGTTAGCATGAGTTAATGAGTCACCATTGATGGTGGTGGTAACGATGGCTGTCAAAGGTGGTTGATAGAAAAAAAACCCCAAAACTAAATTTTAAGCCATTTCTAAATCTATTTAAGCAAATTTTATATAGACAAACTTGTGAGATGGTTAAAGGGAAGGCTTATATCGAATATAAAGATGAAAATCTCTAAAAAGTTTTTAATTATTCTTTAAAGAAATTAAACTTATCTATATATACAAATAAATTGATGTACTAATAAAAAAATAGAAATATGCAATAAATGAGGGCTTTTTATAATTGATCCCCATAATGATTATGATAACAAAAACTAATGAGAAGTATAGTGGGCAATCCTAATAGGGCTCCAAGTTCGAATAGAACTAAAACATCTTCAAGTTAAACTTCTACATGACGTGCTCGATGCTACTGCATCAGATGTATACGAGCTAAAGGATAGGTATCATTTAGCCTAAGAATGGTGATAAAATCACAAATGTCTTCCACATAATATTCAATAATAAGCAAATGACAGGTAATATATAGATACTAAAAGTTCCAAGTTGGAGTTGGGTCTTAAAAAAGGAGTTAATTGCTAAAAATGTTGTGGATTGCTTAACATCTCTCTATTCCATACTAAGAAAATTGAGAAGTGCTTTGCTTTTTGTTTGTTAGACGAACTAAAAAGTAATATGATGCTAATTCAACTAGTAAATAAGGAGAAAATAAAACAAATAATTTTTTTGATGGATTCTTCATGTGCTTACAAGTTGGATGGGTTTGATGTTTTATTTTACAAGCATTCCTGGTCCACATTTTAATATGAAATCTATGACTCTATCATTGATTTTATTATTTGTAGCCTTTCACCTAAAGAATGCAGTAGTGCTAAATTAATTTTTCTTCTAAAGATTAATTGTAATACAACTTTGAAAGACTTTTATGACAATTGGATATATAGTTTCTCAAAACTACACAAAGTTCTTAGTAGCTAACCTATAGTTTTTCCAACCCACCATGATCTCCATGGAGTAATCAGTTTTACTAAAGAAGGGGATAACACTAAAAAGATCTTACCTACATAGAAATCATACTCTCATAAGAGCAAACTAATGATCTAGATGAGAAGATTGAAGCTAGTAACTCTATTATCAAGCTAGACTTTAAGAATATGTTCGATAGTATATCGTGAGAAAAACAAGTACTACACAAGTCTAACTTCAATGGTTAATTTGTTAATCCAATCATGATTATATATAAAATAAGCTGGTTGAAAGTCATTTTTAACAAAAAAGGGAAATGGTTCCATCTAAATTGTCCCATTAGCTAAAGCATGGTAACTCTCTATCCCCTTTTCTTCTCCACCTTGCAGCTAAAGCACTAAGAAGAGGTTTAAACAATCTACATATACAAGGTAAGGTGAAGCACTAGGCCACTCGAAGTGGTTGCCAACCATTGTCCCACTTTTGCTTTGTAGATTACTTTATTCTCTTCTAAAGATTTGACAAATGCTTAATCAAAAATATCACATTATTCCTATCTAATTTCAAAGGCACATCAAGTTTATAGATTATTATACAAAGGATCTTCTTTATTATATGTACAAACATGAAACACAAATAAGAGAACATCGACAAGGAACTCCTTTAGAAAAGATAATATCTTCAAATCACTCAACTCAAAAGCACATTATTCAAAGGTATGAAATAAGAGGTCCACTCAAAACACTAAATTGACAAAACATGCAAAAGAAAATATGCTCAGTGGGAGGTAGTATTTGTTAGTCATGTCTTCTACCTAATAATACTTTATAATCTATTGACATCTTATCTTCTTAATAATATTATTAATTTTTTAGAAAGTGTATAATTGGTTTCTTTTGGGGTGATAATGATTTGCAAAGCAAGCACCATTTGGCTAGCTAGAAAAAGGTTTGTTTCCTTTGTGAAATGTATGGATTACTAGTTAAGCAATTGTAAGATTTTAATGATTCATATAATGTAAAGCTTTTTTAGAAGGTCTAAACCTCAAGAATTATCTATTTTATAAACATAAGTTGTAATTTCCTTAATAAAAAATGTTATGGAGCATGCTTATTGACTTGGAATCAAATACAGAGGATCATTCTCTCTATTTTGTATTTTGTAATGCTATGAGCAAAATAGATAACGATGGCATCAATTACTGGACCCTCACCAAGGATGGTAAGCTTACTATCAATTCAAAATAAGATAAGCTTAGAGGTGATTTATTGCCTTACTTATAAGTCATAAAAAATAATGTAGAATAAGTGCCAACCTTCTATAATTTCTCTACTTATGTGGGTACTGCTAAATAACTAATTACCATTTGATAAGAACTTGAGGGACTTGAATTTGAATTTATAGACAAATGCTATTTTTTGTATATAGGAACTCTCAAATGATCTTATGGAACCCATTTGAAATTAATCTTGGCATTAAATAAACCCACCATCATGATTCAAGAAATGCTTCTACAATGATGTAAGTGTAGTCACCAAAACTCAATAGCTATTAAGGGATTTAGTGTTCTACTATCTCTCGTTTGCTAAAATATCTAGAAGATATAAATTCTAAACAATTCGATGAGCAAATATTCCCTATTCCTTGATAGAGTTCAACATAATAGTTATGTTTTGAAATGTTGTCTAATTATCTAAAGAAGTTCAATAGATCCTCAAACAGTAAAAAATTCAATGCTTCCTTGATTTTTTGAGATCAATTGAACAATTAAAAAGTTGTTTAATGCACTCCCCTAGTAAAGGAATTAATAAAATTTAATTATAAGTGATTGACTAGAGGAAACCAAGGCCTTATAGGTTGTGTTCGTGTGATTGGAAACTACTTGGTAGAGCTATTAAAGCACTCTCAATTTGCATTGTATCTAAAAAAATATATAAGTTGAAGCCATTGAATACTTTTTGGTTTAAACTTATGGGATAATTTGGGATTATGTAAATGTCATTATAGAATCAAACAATTAATCAATCATTATAATGCTGCACAAAAGCATTGGAATAACTTGTTATAGCTTAATTCTATTACTTAGTATGAATCAATTTCATTGCAATGTAGTTTAATTCTAACATATATTCATGATAAGAAAAGTAGTAACAAACTAGTAGACTTAAATAGCTAATAATTGTATTCATTTGGAGGTTTAAGTTAAAACAAATTCCAAAAGTTTACAATGTTTTAATTAAGTGTGATGAGGAGAGATGTTGGTATGGTGATCATAAGGAAAGTCATCCAACTAATTTCTCCATAATCAAAGGCATGAAATGTGTTCACACGATCATTAAAGTTGACTTGGATTTGTTCTTTGGGAAATTAGTAAGTATTCTAGGCTAAAAAGAATGAACTAAAATCTTGGACAACCACTATATTTTATGATATAACTTTTATTTTAGCTTGAGAATTAAATTTTGATAAACTACTTTGGGTTCATATAACTCATGTCAAGTTAATCATATTCTCAAAATAATGAGTGGACCTATTTTTTGTGGTTCATTTCATAGTAGGGAAACCAATGTTGATAGAATCTCTTAATTTTAATAAATAATAACTATTTTTCTTATATCTAAGATCATGGCTTTTTTGTTTAAAAAATTATAAAAGTCTAACCCATTCCAATATATTCCAATCAAAATTGAACTTGATTCTAGCTAAAATGCAAAAGAAAGTTTCATACAATTATGAAAACTTTTGTAGTATTAATACGATAGCAAATTTGTGAATTAGGAAGCTACCTAATAAATTTAACATTCTTTTTAGGAATAAGTTATGAAAAGAATGACAAAAAAACCATCTCTTTCTCAACAATTTCTTTGTCATTTGAGCCATAGCCTAATCATCTTGTACTCCGTGGTTCATTGGCAAGCACATCCTCCAAATGTACCATATGTGAAGACTAATTCAATGGCATTAGTTAAGTATGATGGACTTAGTTAGACAATACATTGGACTCACTATTTATTTGGAATCATTATAGACTTTACTTTGATTCTATGCAACTTTATCATGGCTTTAGATCATACTTATATGGTTATTAATGACTAAACAAATAGATGACACTTATTGACTATTTCAACATGCATGGTTATAGATTTCATCACTGTATTGAGTTATATCTTACATCATAGCAATACAATCACTAGCTCAGTAGCTACCTAACATATAACTTTTAGATTGGTCCAAAAAAATTTAATAATGCAATAGTCAGTTTGGATTACTCCAAAGTTGAACAATTTCTTAGCATGTATAATATGTTTCCTTAATTAGCCTAGTATAACATTTCACATTGAGAGTACCATCTTCAATGAGTATTTCTTAATGTTGATCAATCAGATCTATATTTTATGTTTCCTCTTTTTGTCAATGTCATTCTAACACTACCACTCATTAAAAAGTATTAGACAAATATGTTGACTCTAATTTGTTTTTCGTACATCCTACAACCATGAAATTTGTAAATGTAGTATACCATACTTCATAGCAAGATTGTCGTCACCTAAATATGTGGCATGGCAAGAACCATTTCTATTTCTCTGAAAGAACTTTGATTTGTGTCAAATTATTTATTTACAAAAATGCAATAATACATTAATCAAACTTATCCATTGAGGCACATTGTCTCAATTTTTGTTGTTTAGTTCCTCAATTAGCTTGGTTTACCGTTCATGAATCTTGTCATAAAATGTTTAGCAATATGGTTCTCATCATACAATATGATAGGTCCTTAGACAAAGGTTAGTCATTACACTCTTGTGTGTTATTATACAATTTCAATGCACAAGTTATATGGAATCAATCATGGTTATTATAGATGCCTCTATGCATTAGACTCATTCCAATTAATAAATTGAATTGGTAATATTGATACTTCAGTGAGATGCTCCAAATCACTGAATAGTATCTGGTGAGCTTATGACATTAAAAAAATAATGCATTTTAAGAAACTATAACTATTGTAACCTCCAATATGTAGTAATTCTTTTTTTCATAAAAGAAATGGTAGAGAAATGGTCTACATAGCCTTGAAATGGTGGAAAAGATGGATAAATGATTTTAAGAGATGTTAAATACTTATAATAAACATAAATAGAACTATATAACTTATGATTAATATAATCATCCACTAATGCAATTACATATCATCATTTAATTATTCAATATTTTCAAAACCTCAAATTTTATCATTATCACCAATAAAGCCATGTTATCATTAAGGAAGCTATAGGGATAATTTATGTCATTAACATAGCTTAAAAATATTATATAAGCTTTTGCTATCTGCATTCATATAATGCAAAACATCATGTGTAAAATTACCCATTATTTCAACTTTGAAGAGAAAATTGTAGAATTTTTTTACTTTAAAATTATGCAATAGGTTAAACTTCACCCCTTAAAAAGTCATTGAGTTGTTGTGTTTTAGCATTCAAAAAACATTAGTAAGGTTTTGACATAGTAGCATTCCATACATCAGTCAAATATTCCACTTGGAGACATATTAGTCCACTATGATTTAAGGCCATTTCAAGTTTGGAACCTCTACTTTTAGTAAGTCTATGAAATTATTCCTATTGTTGGATCCAATTACAATTAACCCTTGTTTATTGTGCTTTTTAATTTTCTTTTTATAAATTTTTAGGTTATTTGTATTTATAATTTAGTTTATGTTAATTGGAGATTGATTACTAGCTTTTTAGATACTTATAACTTTAAATTCTATCTAGGACATTATTACAGTAGTATGGTAATTTTATTAGCAAAAAACTTGTTTCAAAATGTCTTAAAATTTAGCATTAGGTTGCTTTTTGCTACTACTCATTATAATCTTTCTCCTTTACCACTACTAGTGTTGATTTGTTTGGTATATGTAACCCACCTTGACTCTTTGAACTCATTGATTAGCTCAATACACACTCACCAACATTGATCTACAATCCATGAAATTTCTTAACCAATCAATGCATGTCAACCTGTTAGTTCATGATGATCTCGAAATTAGACTTGGGGTGCAACTGTTTCTCTTTGCTTGTGTTGCACTAGTCACGTAATCCACCTCCTTGCCTCCCACTACACAGACACTAAAAATACACATGTAAATTTGTGAGTTTCTTATGCCAAATTTATTTTGCATCATTTCAAGGAAAAGTTTTTACTAAATTCAAATTATGTTTTTTATAATTTATGAGAACTTTTTGAATTCTAAAAGTGTAATTTAGAATTCTAATATGTGTTTTATAATATTCCAATAATATCCTTTTATTTCTTAGGCTAACAAATTATCATTGTAGCATTGAGATCTCTGTAAAGAATGATGCTTACAATGTTGTAAGCAATGTAATTTGAATGAAATAATAAAGTGCTACCACTATGCCAGTTTAGTAGAAGCATGTTGTGTATATTCAATGCAATAGTGTGATTCTAGAGGTAACTTAGGTAGGAGAGTGAATGGATAAAACAATAAAGATCCTAACAAATTATTAAATATTCATAAGAGCAACAAATCTCTAAGAAAGGTCTCAATTACTTAACCACAACTTTTTGGAAATTAATAAGCTCACCTAAATTTCTAATTTTTCTTAATAAACAAGTGATTTTCTTATTTAGCATTCTAAGAAGTCTACTTGTGCACCGTGATACTTCACCACTAACTTGAGTATTTTAGATGTTGATTATTGAAACCACTTTTTCCTTAGGTTAACATCTCTTATGTTAATGATCAGTTTATGTTTTAAGTTTTTAAGAAAGTTTTTACTTGGTGAACCAATAGCATCTTTGGTTAGGACTTTATAAGGATATGTTGCATGAACCTAAGAACCTTTCAATTATTAATGACTTAAAAATAGGTTTTAACATATCATCATATATTAACTTGATATCAAAGGGTTCTTAGCTATAAGAATTTTGTATAATTTGTAATTTATCATTAAAGTAACATCTTAATTATATGTATTTTTAATATCAAAAATTTATTAAATAGTATATAAAAAATTAAAAAAATAAGAAAAGCTTATTTTCAAGTCTGAAGCTACAACATGTACTTATTTATATGTTCTTTTGTTAATACATTTAATTATTTGTTTGTTTTTCTTTATCTTTATGATCTCAAATTGCAAAAATTTTTTCAAACCTAATTATTTATGATTAGTAGTTCTATAAAATAATATAAAATATCTAATTCTCTACAAGTCAGCCATTTGTAGGCCTGATAATACAACCTATAATTATACAACTAATTCATTCTATGTAAGAGCAAAGAGCAACCTTAGTAACATGCATAGACAAAATGGAACAATGTAGTGAAAATAGATGTGTTGGAACTCATCGATTAAGTTGGTCAATGATAAGTCACTTTGGAGTAATGGAAATATCTTTTAAAAATGAACCTAACCAAATGGAATGTCAACCTAGATGTCAAGCAACCCAGCATACCCCATGGTAGCTAACATAGTAAGGATAATGATCACTAGGTTAACATGATTAAAATAAGGGTAGAAACATTTGATGGTAGTTTAGACCCTTAAGCATATCAAATTTGGAAATTGAGAATACAATATTATTTTAAATGATATGATCTTAGTAAGCATGAAAAGTGCCAATTATCGCATATTAGATTATTTATTTAAACAATAAAAAAGTAATTTTTTTATAAGCAAGCATTACCCTGATCATGCAAAGAAATCAAAATTTGCCAGCAAATTAAATATTTACTCACTTCTTATTTTGGTGAAGTTTTGGATAAATACCAACATTTAACTTAAGATTGAAAGACTTCTAACAAAATATTGCTAAGTGTGAGAATTATATGCTTTAATTTGGTGTCTTGGAACTAGATCAAGTAACTTTTTTTATTTTGTGTTAGGCATTGAGAGACTACTCAATTGAGTTATTCATTAGAAATATTATTAGTTTACAAAAGGCATATAAGTTAGGCTTTGAGAGTTGGATTCCTTTGACCACTTCCTACCCTAAAATGCATATAACTAATTCCATTATTCTACTACTTGTACTCTATAAACCAACCTTGTCTCTTCACAAATCCTTCTAACTCATTGAATTCAATCATTAGACAAACCATCAACTACTTCCACAGTAGACTGTTATTACTATCACAAGAAAAGGCATGTCATAGCATAATATCCTAAAAGAGCCCTAGATGTAAACTAAAAAGAAGGAATGAAAGAAAGCATTAAAGTTAAGGAAAATGAGGTTATATAGCTAGATGAGGATGTTAAAGTAGAATTCCAAGCACGAGATTAAAGAATTTAATATATTGCACAACCTATAATTATTATGAGATGTAGTTTGATTACACTACGAATAACAAAAAATTTGTTGTCAAACTAAAATCTTTTGTACATTCCTTAGAATTAAATACTAACCTGTAAGATTATTACAGTTGAAATGGTCATAAAATTATCATATTAGAGAATATTACCAAAAAGATAGGTTTAACATTCATAGACCATCTCCACCGATGCACAGTATCGTCGATCAAATAAACATCAATTTTTACAAAACAAATTGTTGCATTCCTTTCAGGTTTGGTCAATATTTCAAGGAATTATGGTGTAATGCTATCCCAATGAAAGTAGATGATCTTATTTTAGAAAAAACTTGGTTATTCAATTAAGATGTTACCTTAAATGGAAGTGAAAATGGTTACACTTTTGGATAATAAGTAGCCAAGATCACAAAAAATCCTTTACCTCCCTCAAAAAGAATTTCTAACCTAAATACTCCAAAAAACAAAAATAAAGAGAAAGAAAAAGTAATTTGTCATTTCACTAGTTGAGATTATGAGGGATATAATCAGTGGTAATGTTAAGCAGATTGTAACAATTTATGAAGTCCTTGCTAATATAACTACCCCACCAACCATGGTCTAACCCTTGTTAAAAGAATTTGTGAAGGTGTTCTTGATGACTAGCTAAACACACTCCAACTACTAAGAGATATTTAGCATCCTATTGATCTAGTTCATAACACTTCACTGTCACATTTACTAAATTATTGATTAAATCTATTATGCCAAGAAGAAATTATTTGATAAGTAAATGAGCCCATTCAAAAGAATTTATTATGAAAAGTATTAGAGCATGTGCTGACATAAGTTTGGTTTCTCCAAAAAAAGATTAAACTTGATGCATGCACATAGATTATCATGCCATTAACAAAATAATGATTAAGTATAGATTTCCAATTCATATGCTCTATGATATGTTAGTTAAAATAGTTGGAGCCACCATATTTTATAATATAGATCTCAAAATTGGATACTATTATTTTTGAATCTATCTAGTGATGAATGTTATTTGTAGTAATGGTTTTTGTTTTGTACCTTCCATATTTTTAAGAAATCATGACAATAATGTGCATGTTACTTTTGATTAATGTGTCCACCACAATTGAAGCTCTTAGTGCATGTGTTTCTTTTAGTGACATTCCAATGTGCTTATCTTGCTTTATTTAAATTACTTAGATCATCCTTGACCCATCAAATTTTGCTAAAAGATTTTTATCAAAAAATCTATTAAGTCGTACAACTACTTGATCAAATATTTTGAACCATTCAATGGATGAGTAACAAAATAATAAGCATGTAGCATCATTTTGATCCACATTCTAATAAAAAAATTCCACTCCATATTCTAATTTTACTATGTAGTCCACTATTAGGCTTACTCATGTTCATTGAATAATGATTGACTCATTTCTTTATCTTACAACAAAGAAATAGATCTAAAATACTAAAATGATTTATATAGTTCTATATGCACTTTTGTTGTGTGGCTTATCAAGATGGGCATGAGTTTATTATAATAAAATTTTTTATATTTCCTTAAAGAATATTTAAAGAAATGCTTTAAACTAATTTCTTAATAAACTTGAGTACATATTTAAAAGTGATTATTAACAACTGTTAAATTTTTTAAAAATATTAATTTTATTTTAAAATACATTGATTTTGTAATAATAAAGCTTAATGAAAAATATGAAAAAAATCAATAAACATAAAAAAATATTCTTAAATGATTATTAGGTATTTTTATTTAAAATCAAGCCTACACCTACCCTTGTTGAAAATCAAATAAAAATATAGCAATAAATATAAGTCTTTGACTACAAGATGATTTCGTTTAACTTTTACAATAATGAAATAATAGAAATAAGCTACTATGGTCTTATAATATAATAAATTTGAAAAAAAATAAAATAATTCAATGACACAAAATTGAAATTAATACAAATAAAAAGCTAATGATTGAAAAATAATTAATGAGATGTGTTTAATTGAATCCATTAAAAATAAAAAAACAATGTGAACTTCATTGATTTGAGAGACAGAATGCAAGGACGTGAGAGTGAGCACTAGGTGCTAATGACTTGAATGTCATTACATCAAATGTTTTTTCAAATTGTGTAAAAATTTAACTGGTGAATTTTTTTTTAAAATTCACTTAGTTATACATATCTTTAATGGTTAGTAATATTTACCAAGTTGATTAATTAATCAATAATAATAAATTATAAAAATCTCAATAGTTTAAAAGAACTGTTAAACGAGCTATTACATTTGAGCTGCTCCATGAGAAGCCTCCTTAACCACTTTATATCAAAGTACATGATTAGATGAATACATTAAATAAGAATTATTTAAAAATTAGGATTTGATCGGATTGTTATATTTTAATTGGGATTTGATGTTTGGATCACAAAATTATGCCATTTAATGATAGAGATAATTATGTGTTTAAAGGTGGATGTGAATACAATTATTAGATCACATAATTATGCAATTTGGTGGCAAAATAACTACCAAAATTCTAATTACGTGAAACAGATACAGGTTTTTGTCCTATATTACATGAACAATGGATCATTATGGCTTTATATGAGTTTTACTACAATACATAATAAGTGTATTGTTTGGAGTTAGCTACCCCTGGTTCACTCCGAAGTACATCCTCTATTACAAATACATTCTTGTTTAATTAAATATGGATTTGCGTGTTATATGTTGAACTACAATTGCATGAAGATAAAAGATGTATTTTGTTTGGTTACCTTTATGTTTGAAGTGTCAAGCCATAAATACTAATCATTTGGCCATAATAGACTTGATTTGAGTGAATGTATTTAGTTTTAAAAAAAAAGGAATGCATTTCTCAAGATAATAAATTAGGGGTCTTCAAAGTACCTTGGAGAATTCAATAAGATTCAATGATAAAAGATGTACGCATCCAGTTTGTAAAAAATTATTATAAAATAGAATATTAGCTTGTAGATTATAATGCACTTCTTTATTCACTTTCAAATTCTAACTTAAGTATCTAAATTATTCAACTTTTTCATGATTTAAGAAACTTACAAGTTGTTATTATTTTTACCCAATCCTTTTTTTATTAAATCGATCGAACAAATACTTGCCAAATTTTATTTCAATAGATAAAATTTAGGTAAACTAAACAAATTAATTTTGTTAAATTTTCCTAATAAAAAAATAAGCATCACCCCAAGCTCGCCAAGTTCAATTCACTCAGGCTGCCTAAACTCTAGTAAACTTGGACGTGTCGTGATGGCAGACTAGCAAAAAACAAGGCTAGTTAAGCAAAAAATTGGTTAGAGGTGCATTCATGAACTTGGTTGACATAAGACAAACGATTGATTAAGGCTGAACTCTAATTAAATATACAAATGAGAGTCAAGTTGGACCCATAATCAAGAAACTACTTATAAGAATATGAGTGGCTCAAGTGATGAATCCCAAGCACACTTGCATTATACACCCATAAAAGGTATTGTAAAGAGAAAACTACATTTCTTTTTGATAATGTTAGACTTACATTAGTCAAACTGCTCAAAAACAACAGCATGTGTTATGTCTTACCATTCAATTTTTTATTAGATTATAAATGTTTCATCCATTATAAGAACTTGATCTTGGCTCAAAATCAAATGACCATGATCACTATAACTTCATTAGATTACTTCGATTATTTCTACATTTTGAAATAATCTTCTTGTGAATTAGATGGCCCATCACTTTTCACTTTTGTATCCTATAGCTATTATCATTTTTGTCTTTACAAATGATGAATTCAATGATCCAGATCTCATGTTACATGATTATATGGCCTAGATTTAATTTGTCTTCATCTAACCTTCTACAACTAATCTCCTTTTAAAATATTTGATTTAATAGTCTAGAACATCTCTAATAAGATCTATTGATGTTGGTTTATCCCACTTAATGGCTAATTCCTTAGTTATTATTTGAGCCATTGTGTTAACCAATTCAAAGAAATATTTTAAGTTTTTTGCAAGAGCTTTTTAAGCTATTTGGAAGCATATTTTGAAACAACGTTTCCAAAACTTTTTAATAACATTGATCAAACTTTTTCTATATAAACCTAACTTTTATTCATAAAATGACTAATTAACATGAACCAATATTTGAGAATCAACAAAGTATAGTATGACATTCTACTTTCATAAAATCTCTTGAGAGTAACAACAACATAGTTCTTCACAAAATGTGAAATTTTTTTAACTAATCTTATCACTTCTGACATTTCAATTTCTTACTTTTCATAGTAATTTGAACCTTGTCATGTCTTCTTCAATTTATCAAACAAGCATCCAAAGTTATTCAAATTTAGCACAATTTTTCCTTCTTGTTATATTTTTCAATTTTCTTTTGGGTTGGGTGGGTAGCATTTATAAAAGTGTCGATTTAGTTTGATGTCATAAAAAACCAAGTTGGTGTTAAGCTTGTAAAATCTTGCGTTATAATTGAACCTGTAAAAGCTAGTAGGTTGGAGGTGAGCCATACGAAAAAATTCTCAAGTTGTAAACATTTTGATAGTGTTGCTTTTTTCCATCTTATTTGCGAGTGGATGTAGGATCTAATTTGATCAAAAAAATATAAACATTTCGTTGTATTATTTTAATAATTATTTTTAATTTTTTAATCATAAAAATTAAGAATTAACTTATATAAAATAGAGATTTTTCATAAACATAAATTTTTTTGTGAAGAATTTTTAAAAAAGAAATAGAATCTATAATAATAATAAAAAGTATTTTAAAACTCACAAATCACCAACTCAAGTGGGATTTTTATACTTAATTTTATTTTAATAAGTATTAAAGAGGGTTCTCTATAAGCAAATGTGGGTCAAATCACTTGGGTGATCAATCATATATGTTTTAATTATCTATTATGTTTACTTAATTATTAATTTTATTATAAAATAATTTCAATTTCTATCTTATAATTTTTATTACCTTTTAAGATATGTGTCTATTAAATTTATTTTTAAATTAATTTTTTAATATCTTGTCACCCATGATTAATATTCGTGAACACTAGATGGTCTTCTTCAATCATTCTATCATTATTTAAAGATAAATTTTATTAATATTTGAAAGATAGACGTAGAGTTTCTATATAATCAATTGACTTAAGATATTAAAAAGTGCTCAAAGAATTATATCATTCACTTAGAGATTCATGTACAAAAGAAATCAAGTTATTTAGTGTACTTTGTAGTGATCAAAGGAGAATTATATAATTAAATGTCATAACACTCAACTACCTTCATCATGACATATCCCCAAGTGAATTTAATCAAGTTAAGAATTTTTTATCACACATAAAGTTTGGAAAATGTTAGAAGTAACTTATGAAGATACTTTTTAACTTAAAAAAATAAAGATAAATCTTCTCACACATGATTTTGGGCTCTTTAGAATAAATTTGAGTTAAACTACAAATAAGATGTTTATATGATTTAGTAATATTACTACTAGATTAGAAAATCTTAAAAAGTGCTTCCTAATATAGATCCTTTAATAAAAGTAGCAAAGATTCTATCTAATGAATATGATCCTTTTATCACAACAACAAAGGTAGCCAAAGACATAACAAGCTCATATTGGATGAGTTACTCAAAGAATTATTAACAATAGAGATTTAGATGAATAGAATAGTTTAAAAAAAGGCCTAGATAAGCAAGCAAAGCATGGAGTAAGGTATGAGGAATCATTATCTTTTAAAGCTAACAAAAGATAATATAGGAACAATATCTATCTTATTTATGGACTTGGAGAAAAAGGTAAATTTTCAACTTAAGGGTTTAGATAAAAATTTAACAAAATGTTTTATACAAAAAAAAAGAGAAGGGAGGTGATGAAGACACCAAGATGCTAAGATTTTGGTCAAATCAGCTATATTATACAAAATTATTCATAGCTCAAATACACCCAAAAAAAGAAAGAGAAAAAGAAGAGAATGAAAGAGAAGAAAGATTTTTTGAGCTACTTGGTTGCTTGTGAAGAATTAGACTCCACAACTTCAAGTAATGAAGAGGAAGAAATGGCATGCTTCATAGAAAATGATGATGAATCAAGTACATTGGGTATAGAATAAAAGATTAAGATAAGCTCTTGGCCTTGTGAAGTTTTTGAAAATAATTACATAAAAGTTATAGTGTTTTAACTTCTTTAATATTTATACATAAAACATTAAAAATGTTTTATAAAGAAAAAATTATTATTTTTATTTTTTTATGAAGAGATTACAAAAAAATAATGTGATGAAAATGATTCCATGACGATTGAGAATACTTCTTCAAAAAAAGAAATTATGAGTTTGAAAAAAAAATTTTATTTTATTCAACATGTAAAATTTTTTAATGCTTAACATGATGTTTATTTTTTTAAACATAAAAATATTTTTTTAATATGCCATATATTTCAAATATTACATACTTTTGTAGTTGTAGAAAAAGAGATGCTTTTCATGATTGTCAAATTAGGAAAAATAATTTTAGTACAAAATCTTGTTTGAAATGACTATGCCAAGCTTGTTTGGGTCCTAAGGTTAGAGAATATAGAATTTAAAATAAGTTGTCTTCATAATCGTTCTATAGAGATATAGTATTTTGAGACATTCATATGGTTGAAGTAATACACTTTAGAATAATGTATAGAAATAAGGAAAATAAAAGTTACATTTTATGAATATGCAATAAAAATTTGATAATTTATGTAACTATATATAAAGAAAAAAATAAAAAAATAGCTCTTGAGAGTTGGACAATAGATGCACAAGACATGACTAAAGAGATACTAAAACTTATCTCAATGAGACATTGTCTAAATAGATAGGTAACACTTGAAGACAAGTCTAAGAAGAAGATAATCATAATTGGTCACATAGGATATTCTACATTAAAGAAAACAAGCAAGCTAGATGGAGTTAGAGTTCTTCTTAAGCCTAACAAAACTAGTTGAAAATGGTATGAATCGTGGAAAAAAGGAAGGAAACTTAAATATTTCTTTTAAACCTAAAAGTGAGTTAATTACTGGTAGACCTTTAGGGATAGTTTAGCTAGACTTTTTTAGACCTATACAACCCTAGAGTTTAGGTAGAAAAAATAGAATTGTGATTATTAATGATTCTTCTAGGTATAATTATGTTGTATTTCTTAAGCATAAGAGTGAGACATCTCAAATCTTTATTAATTTGATAAAAGAGATAAAAGAGAAAAGCTATCTTAAATGAAGTTGTATTCAATGAGATAATAGTAATGAGTTTAAAAATGTGGGCAACCAATTACATGTCCTAATTCACACAAACAAAATGACATGATAAAAAGGAAAAATAAGACCTTAGTAAAGATGGATAGATTTATGCTAATTGAATAAAACCTACCAAAATATGTTTGGGCCATGGAAATTAACAAAACTTGTTATATAATAAATAGAACTAAGTTAAGACCAATATTTAAGAAAATGTAATTAAGAGTTATTTAACAATAAGAAATTAAATGTTAACTACTTTCAAGTTTTTAGATATAAATGCATAATTCTTAATAATGAAAGGATCAACTTGTTTGGTGGAAAGGTATGACTAGAAATTTTCATAAGATACTCTTCTTTTAGGAAAACTTATAAAGTTTTCAACATGGATTCTTAAAATAAAAGATTCACATTAAATAAAATTAATTATAGGGGAAGTTAATCAAGAAGTTAGACCTAGAACCTTTATGAGAGAAATTAATCATAATGTATTTTAATCTTTCACAAAACTGTTATCTAGAGAAGAAGCCCAGGGTTAACTGTTAGGTTTATGTAGTAAAAGAAAAGTGAAATTAATTTGAGAGAAACCAAGTGTGGGAACTAGTTCTTTGGCTTAGTGATAAACAAGTGATTGGAACCAAATTGATATTTAAAAATATATTAGATAAAACTGAAGTGATCATTGGAAATAGAGGTAGACTTATTGCTAAAGGTTATAGCAAAGTTGAAGGTATATATTTTTAGAAGTCATTTACATTAGTAATAAGATTAGTGGTCATTAAACTTTTCTTAGCATAATCATGTCATAAGATTTTTAGATTATTTCAAATGTATACAAATTATCAATTTTAAAACAAGCTAATAAAAGAAGATATGCGTGTTGAATAAACCCTAAGTTTTAAGATCCATGCATATGATGATTATGTATATATAAGTTTAAGAAGGCATTTTATGGCCTTAACTAAGCTCCTCATTCAAGATATCATAGATTGAGTAATTATCTAGTTAATAGTAATTTTAGGAAAGAAAAAATGGATAACACATTATTCTTAAAATCTTTAAATAATCATCCTTGCTTGTACAAGTTTATGTTGATGATAAAATTTTTGGAACCATAAATGAAATTATGTTTAAGATGCTTAGTGATTTAATCACATGGGAGTTTGAGATAAGTATAATGGGTGACATGAATTTCTTCTTTGGATTACAAGTTATGTAACTAAAAAATGAGATTTGTATTTTATAAACTCAGTATTTAAATTATTTATTCAAGGAGTTTAGATATGAAAATATAAAACATAAGAAGATTCTAATGAATCAATTAGTGTTTTAGATTTATATAAATTGAGAAACACATTGAAAAAAATCTTTAAGAACTTGCTAGATCTTTACTATATTTTATGATTAGTATATTGAACATCTTATTTAGTGTTAGCTTATGTGCTAGATTCCAATAAAATACTAAGTAAATCCTTCTAAAGGTGACTAAATTAATCTTCAAATATGTAGATTGTATAATGAACATAGGTTTTAGGCATCCTAAAAATATTCATTCAAAAGATCATATAAGTTCTATAGATTTACACTTTGTAAGCTCTAAGCTAGATAAGATAGAACCTTAGGTACATGTTAATTACTAGGAAATATTTTGATTTCCTAGTCAAGAAAGAAGAAAAATTTGCATAGCCATATTGACTACAGAAGTTGAGTATGTTGGGACCAAAAGTTGTGTTGCTCAAGTGTTATGTTTGACACAACAATTTGAATATTTTGGTTTAGATCTCTTGCATTCCTATTAGAATTGATAACATTAATTCCTTGGCTTTATAAAAGAACTAAGTTCATCATTTTCAGGAACAAGCACATAATAGAAGATGCGACTTTATTAGTGATCAATTAGCTAAAAACTTAGTAAAGTTCTCATATGTTCCTACCAAAAAAGAATTGGCTGACATATTTACAAAATTCCATTCAACTGATCAATTTCAAATCATAAGACAACAATTTGGTCTAACAAAAATTTTATAAATTGTACCTCCTTTTTAATAATATTAAAATAGGAGAATTATCAAGATTTAAATAAGTGAGAAGGAACATGTAATAAGGGAGAGCATGAATTAAGTGGGAGAAAAACCTTTTCATTTTTATTACCACATGGCCAACCAAGTCCAACTTGGCTAGGTAGCATAGAGTTTGGAAAATAGTTCAAAATAAGCCAACAAATTAATCAGGATTAGGCCAATAAATTATTTATACACCCATGAAAGGTATTATAATGAGGAAATTACTTTTCCTTTCAACAATATGGGACTAACTTTCATCTAGCAACTTAGTGCTAAAAATGTGCTGTATTTCTCACCATTCAATCTTTGATTGGACAATAAATGTTTCAAACACTGAGTACTTGATCCTAGCTTGAATTTAGATAACCAAGATTGTGTTGGACTTCATTGAAATTTTTTTATTATTTTTGTCGTTTGAAATAATTTATTCTTGAATTGGGTAACTCATCTTTCTTTAGGTTTGAATCTTATGAATGGCATCTTTCTCATTTTTTCAATGATGAATCAAACGATTCAGATCTTATCCTACTAGATCAGTTGGCCAAGATTTAATCCACTTTTATTTAATCATGTAGAACTCATCTACCTTTAAAGTATTTCATATGATAGTTTAGAACCTCTTAGATTGGAGCCAATGGCACTAGTGAATCCCACATAATGACTAATTCCGTAGACTTTAATTGGGCATTGCATTAGTCATCTCTAAAAAATATTTTAAGCTATTTGAAAGTAGTGCTTGAGACAACATTTTTCTTGACTTTTTAATTGGTATGATCAAATTTTTTTATATAAATCTATCCTTTATTCATGTATTGTCTAATAAATATGAACTAATCTTTGAGATCTTAACAAAACATTACACATTATTCTACTAGAAAATTCATTAATAATACTTAAGATTTTTGTCATAAAAAATATCATATCTAGTGGTAAAAAACACAATACATTAACCATCAAATACTCCTTGAAATGATCATCAAACTAATGACTATCACTTTTTAGTGACACTATCCCCATTCTATAATATTTTTGGACCATTCCATCTCTTTATGGAATCATTTGGTCTCAACTTATAATAGTAGGTCTCATCTTTCTTGATGGCATGTCCATAATTATTTCATTTTTGTCCCTCTTTCTAACCTTAACAATAATTTTATATTACACTGCTACCTCTAGTATCTTTGTTATTGATTTCTTTCCTCTTAATATTCTCCACTTTTAGTACATTAAATTTTTTCTTAGATAACCTTTGTAGTAAAAACCTTATAAAGATTTGTATTTCTTAGACATACTATTGCAAATGACATCCAAAAATCTTTTGACCAATTTCATAAAAACTATTCCAAGAACTACTTATTGAAGTAAAAAATTCATATGTTTCTAATTTTGTACCTTTATTATTTTTCTTTAAAAATTCCCTTAGAATTAAATTAATTTTTTTAATATGTTATGGTATTTCTTTTTATGATATATCCTCTTCCAATTCATGTAAAATTATTATTTGAGGTTACATTTCATTTTTTCCATTGATATTTGACTTCCCCTCCATATTGTCAGTTCTTTCAAATGATAGTCTTTATGATCTTATACAAAAATATCTTCATGGAAATTAATTTCATGACATTCAAAATAAATTTTGAAATGTACTTACATTATTTCAACAAACATTAGAAAAATATTAAAGGCTTCTGTCTATTTCGTAAACATTGAAGCATATAAGAATTTAATCATTTAAATTTAAAAAATGTTGGGATGACTCCAAAGCAACTCTTCATTTACTTTCCAAGTAGCTACTCGTTATTATAACTTGTCCACGGGATGCTCTTTTTTCGAATTTTGTTGATTTCTCCTGTTAAGAATGCCATTGTAATTTGCTTATGAAATAATTTAGGATTCACCACCAAGTTGCTTCAAACATATTTTCATATTAAAGTACCATTAGCAAAAAGTTTTATAAGGATTGAAAGAAAAATAATATGATGTAATACAACAATGATAATGATAACTACCTTGCAAGTAATAGAACAATTTATTTCAATAATCTATGAAAGCTCAAAATTTCTTGTCATAGTTATTCTATTTTTCTGAACATTATAATGCATTTCATAGGTTTTGTTTTTGAATGTACATGATCCTCTTCCTAAAATCCCGCTTTCTTAATTTTACTATCATGCTTTTTGTGGAGTAAATCTATTCCTTTTGAATTCATGTTTTGATTATTTAGATCTTCTTAATAGAATATAAAATCATATATATATATATATATATATATATATATATTAATAAGGCATTTTTTGTTTGTTCATGCCAAAATAACAATAATTAATGCATTGTATTATGTAATATTAGGTCTGGTATCATCTCTATGCTAGAGTAATAATTATTATTGTAAGAAAATTAATTAAAAGTGGAATAGTTATTATAGTTGTTTTAAAAACATAATTTTCATAGTCCTAATATATTCTTAAGTGTTTTAAATATTCTATTTCATTGACTTTTATTTTGATCCTAGAATGTTATGTTAGACATTAGTTGAGTATCATATAGATCAAGAAACCTTTCCCAAAAGTATGTTAAAAGTTTGGAACCCATATGTAATACAATAGTGTTTTCCATACCCCATAAGACATACTATTAATAAGCATATATTTGACTTATTGATTCATCAAAAGTGTTACCTTAATAAGAAAAGTTGAATTTTTTGGGGTTGAGAATCTCTTTTTAAAGCATGCAAATATTTGGGTTTTAATCCTCCTAACATCATCATGTTTGTTTCGGAGAACAACTTCTTTCTGTCAATATGACACAATGGTCAATAGTAATGTTCTTCCAATTTATTATGCATATAACATATATCTCTTAATTATCCATCTAAAGATTTAATGAAGCTTCATCTATGTTATACATTATAAATGTTTGGACTGCATACGAATTGGCATCAACTTTTACTTTTTTCTTGGTGATATAGGATCTCCAAACCACAATGCCTAATAATTAAAGCTATTATGTTTATGTTATTGTTTCATTAGATTTATCATCAAAATAATTTTAAATAAGAAGTTGTATGTAGTTTGGAATTACAAGAAGATCAAATATAAAACCTTTGGAATTTTGGGATGTAAGTGTTACATGAATAAGTAAGATAAGAATTAGAGATTAGAAACCAAGTTAGTGGATGCTATCTTTTTATGATATCCTACATATAAATAGACTTATAAACCATTTAACAAGGGAAGCTTAGTTGTAAAGGAATCTACTCAAGTAATTTTTGATGGATTTATGCATCAAAACAAAGTGGTAGATTTGGAACACATGGAAGATTTTGGAAAATGAATAGGCAAAAAAATAAGGATATAATAACATCATTATCGACATATGTTTGACTTATTATTTTGCCAAAAATGTGGTCATAATAGGCAAAATATGTATTTTTTGTAAATAATGTCATTCTCATTTAGTTTGAATCAACCACTCTACCTGCAAATATTTTTGTTTTAATCTTACGCATATTATCATGCTAGTTTAGGACAACAATGTTTTGCTATCTATATGTAACTATTACCAATCTAATAATATTCCTTTTATTTGTTATAGATATAACATTTATCTCTCAATTGTGTATCTGAATACTTAGTTGTGCTTCTTCAATGTTATGAATCAAACGATGCTACACTCCTCTTAAACCATTGATAGCCTATATTACTTTTCTTTTGGTGGTGTATGATCTACAATCCATAATGTCTTAACAATTCAAGATATTCAAGTTATCACAATGTCTTAATATATTTATTATCAAACCAATTATGAATAAGATATTATATTACTTTGGAATAACAAGAAGCCTAAAAATTAAAACTTAAGCTTTCTTGTATGGAATTGTTACATCAAAAGGTGGGATAGAAATTTGAGATTAAAAAGCAAGTTAATGGGGCCTATCTATTTACAAAACTCTTCAAATAGAGAGACCTATGAAAAGTTTAACAAAGAAACCTTAGTTGTAATAGAATCATTGAATTTGCATTTGATGAAATAATATATTAAAAATTGGAAGATTTGGAAGACATGGAAGATTTTGAAAAAAATTGGAATACCAAAAGATATTATGGTATGACAAACTTAGTAAATTTCTTCTTAAATAATATTTTAGGAAGGGAATTTATATTGGTCTTTATTAAAAAAGAACTGCACTGATGAACGCCTTACATTTCAGGATTATGTAGATGGACCAACCAACCTCAATTTATGTGAATGAATGAGTAAGCTTATTTGTGTAGGATTTGAGATTGGCATAATGGGTGAGTTTTCCTATTTTGTTGGATTGCAAGCTAAGAAAGGTGAGAAAGGAATCCTTGTATCTTTCATAAAGGTTATAAATGATAAGTTAAAATTTCAAAAATAAGGATATGGTTGCATCAAAGTAGTTAGTATACAATAAAAATCATCTTAGTGATTTAATTTGAAGCAACCTGTCATTTTGAGTACAAACCCATGCCTCTATTTAAAAAGAAATTATGTATGATGCATCAACTTAACAACTTATTCTTCAAAATACAAATGAAGCCTCAAGGAATGAATTTTATTATGTGGGTTGCTAGATGATTTTAACTTTCTTGTTAGAATGAATGCTTTGGAATTATTAAGTAGGATGTCACCATAATATAGTCATAAAAAATAAAAGCAAAATGATCATTTGGTTATTATTTAAAATATGGAAAGTCTAGTGGGAAAGGGTTATAATTGAAAAGGTTAAACTTAGATGGAACACTAAACTAATCATAAGGTTTAAGGCAATATGGTCTTTATTAGCTTTTTCTTGTTACAAGGTGTTTGAACTATACCAAAGTAATGTTAGGAGTGCATTCATAAATGTTTTTGTTTAGGAGGAAGTGTTTGTAGAATAATTGGATTTCTTTCAATATTGTCCACATCAAAATCATCTACATACGCTAATTAAACACTTCTATGATTTGCAATAAGAACAAAGATCTTGGCATGACAAACTTAACAGATTTCTACTCAAATATTATTTCAAGATGGAAATGTAGATTGAACTTTGTTCATCAAGAACTTCACTAATGAACTTTTTCTAGTCCATGATTTTGTAGACAATATCTTTTTTGAGTCAACCAACTTGGCCTTATGTGAATGATTTATTAAGCTTATGGGTGTAGGATTTGAGATTAATAATGGCTTAAGTTACCTATTTTCTCAGATTGAAAGTTAAACAATATGAGAAAGGTATTGTTGTCACTTAGATAAAGTATTTAAATGAGATGCTATAAATGCTTGACCTTCGAGCCTCAAACCTATTTCTACTCCCAAGATTCTTCATAAAGTATTAAACAAAGAAATGAAAGGAAAATAAATAGATTTCAAGTTATACCAAGGGATGATATGTTTTTTACTTAACTACAAGAAGACCTGAGAAAGTTTTTAGTGTTAGACTTTTTTAATCAGTTTTAGTAAAGCTCCAAGGACTTTGATTTAGAATCTATAAAAAGAATCTTTTGGTACTTGCTAGGCACAAAGGTATTAGTGTTTTCGTATCACAAATTTTGTTTACGTAATTATCTCATAAGATAAACCTACAAAGATTATAGGTTCAAGAGTACATAAGAAAAGTGTTGTAGGTATTTTAACATTTTTTACACACCTTAAAGTCACGATCCTTTAAAAAACATGGAATGATTGCATGCAACCAATGAAGCATAAGGAGGACTTTAAGAACTAATTTTGGGGCTAAAGTGGAAACTAGAAGATATGAGATTACATTTGCAAAAACAAAATACTCATTAATATGGCAATATGTGTGTTATTTGCATGACTCAAAACCTGATTTGGTACTTTGAGGACAAACAAATTGATGTTAAGAACCATTTCATCATGAATCATGTAGAATGAAATTTGGTTGACATTTAATTTATTGCTAACAACATGCAACTAGTTGACATCTTAATGAAGTTGCTTAGGAAAGATTTATTTTATAGCATTAGAAGATCTTTTAATGATGACAAAGGTATATGACATTAATGTTAGTTTTAAAAGTAATTCCTTGAGTGGGCGACCTCATCCATGTGCTTTTATTACTTACAAATCTAGCTTCACTTGATAATATTTAGCAAATGCTTTCTTGCACTCCATTCAATTACTTTATGATAAACTTAGAATGTGAGTAATAAAAAAACAAGAGGTTATTGATCTATTGAGTAACACTCTAAGTTATTTTGATAATAATAAGCTATTTTAGAAGCATACTAATTGATGATCAAAATTTGCTTCTGAGTATGAATGGTGAACAACATTGGAAGGAGATTAATGCTAGAAGAACATGTCAATTGATTAAATATGTAGATGTAACCATTTGTGGAATAATAATGGAAAAGATAGTTGTACGATCAAGAAACTAAGTCTTCCTTTTGAGTAAAAGAATTTCCCCACCTTATAAATTAAACTTCTTGCTCAAATACACTATGCATGATTTTTCAAATTTGAAATGAAAAATTTTGCATAACTAAATGCACCACAAGACCATGTCTCATAAAATATGATTAGCTATTAGAGAAAATAGGCAATTTTAGTAGTAGACTATGATCTGGCATAACAAGTGGATCTAATAAAATTATATGGAACAATTGCTTGCTAAGATTAAAACAATATGATCAAACTATTCAATTAAGAAAAAGCCATTTAATAAAAAAGGTATAAGAAAAACTCAAATAGATTAAATAATCTAGTTAACTTATACGTTGTAGTAAAATCACTCAAATTGAAATTAAAGTTTTTAAAATATTGTATATGACCATCATATAATATGCAATAGTATAATGAATTTTATTAATTGTATATTGGTGATGTTCTCAACCTATTTAAGTCAAACAAAAAAAATAATACAATATACAAATATTAGTATAGACCTTGTAATCATATTCAAGTAAACATATGCAGAGTAAAGAAATTTGTATGGTACGATAAAAGTTTTTTGAACTTTGAGCTCTACTCACATTTACTTACCATAAAAAAGTCATGTGCTGCGCTAACATTCTTTCATACCAACTAGATTGACTATAAATGGATATTAGACCATCTGATTATTACGTCAAATTATACAGTCATATCGATTCATGTAATATATTATGATAAAAGTGTATGATTTGCTTAATATTGCTCAATCTAGTGCTTGGAGTAGGAAAAAACTTGTTTAACTTCGACCAATAAAATTTTTTGATATAATAAAATTCTCTTATTACGTTATTCTAACTTGAGAAATTTTACTAACAAATAAGAAACTCTCATATTATTTTTTAAAATAATCAGCATTGAATTTAATGTTAAAAGATGTTTGAAAAAGAAATTTCTAAGTCTAGTATTGTTAAATCTTTTGTCCAATGGAATCCATTTTTCTAACATATTCAGAGCAAAGAATTTTTTATCAACATAATTTTGTAGATTTTGGTGATGTTATAATATTTCATTTTAGATGAATGATAGTACTTTTTGTTATTATAAATAATTTTTGTTCATATGTTACTATCATAGTTTTTAAAATTTTAAGCAAATTATGATATTAACTAATTTATATTCCTTAAATAAGTTACATTTTTAATTGGTTAATTATGCAAAAAAACTTAAGAAAAATCTTGATTTATAGATATTTTGCAAATGTTTTTTTTGTAAAATATTTATGGTAATTTTAATTTTAGTTAAGACATCCTTTATTCTTAAAATATTAAAAGAGTTAACTAATTAGAAGTCTGATGGAATAATTTTAATATTTCTTGCATTAAATTTTTTTATTCCATTTTAAAATACATTTTAACTAAATATGAACATTTGATAAATTAATATCTAAGAGAAGATTTATTATCATTGTGTTGTCCATATATTAGAGGTTATTATTAAGTAATTGTTATAATTTTTTATTTTTGCAATTACATACATTTTATTTTGACGTCAGTAGTTTATATTCTTTTGTATTTTCAGATAATTAATTGTTTTGAGTTTTTTAAACATTGTTTTGAATATGTTGAATATTTTTTAATGATAATAAATTTGCCATTTGTAAATGTTTTATACATTTTTAACTTTGATGAATTTTGTTTTATGTGATAATTATCATATTTATAATATAAATTTTTTGGTTAATGATTTTCTTTATCCTTTTTTACTAGTTTTCTCAACCCATTATTTTTGAAGCTTTTATCAAACTCATATTATTAGAAAAGTTTTGGGTTGACGTCAAAATACATAAAAACTTCATATAAGATATTTAATCATTTACATGAGTTTCTATCTTTTGTTATAATTTTTAGTTAAAGTTAGATTTTTGTCTTAGATATATTCTATTCAAATATTTCAATAATAGAAGTATTTTTTCCTATTGAATAATTTTTTTGTTACAAATATTTACTTCTACTAGAATTATTAATTTTAACGGTTTTACTTTTTTTTTGAAAATCATTTCTATTGATTAATGCATTTGAAACTTTGACCTCTCAAGTTTTTTTAATTATGTTAATACTTTTACCATTTATACATTTGCATATCATGGTATGCATGTTCATTCGTTTGTCTAAATTATTATTACAATTTTTAGTTGAAATGTTTGTAATATGAATAAAGATTTCCAACATTTAGATAACTTAGCAATTTTAATTATTTTTAAAATTTTTTCCACAAGTTCTTTTTCATAATTATGTCACTAGATGAATTTCTTTAAAATGTAATACATGTTTTATTTATTTTTTAAAAATATTTTATTGCCTTAGTAATTAAGATATTTAATTTGTTCATTAATTTCAATTTTTCATTTGCTCGAGCATATTGAGATTATATTCTATTTCCTTAGATTTGTTATTTGAAATCTTGAATAATTTTCTTTCTCATTTTAATTTATATTTGGTCACGAGAATGTTATGCAATAATTATTAGTATAATTCTTTTGAGTTATTTTGCAATAAATCTTAAACATATTGAGTGCCCTTTATTTACAAAAAAATTTCAATACTTATTTTTGGGAAATTATTTTGATTTATTTTCATATATTTTAAAATTTTAATTATCATAAAAACATCTTATATTTTTTTTAATTTCTTTATTTAATTATGGAATTAAAAAAATAAAATAATCAATATCAAGAATCATTGTACATGACCTCCATCCAAACAAAAAATTGATTGAAAATCAATTTAGAAAATCATTTTAAGATTTTAAGCCTTTCTTAAGCTTCATTGCATACGAGTTGGTTGTACCTATTTCTTACATTTGCACATGAAGCATTTGTAATATGCATTTTTTGTTTGCTTTGTAATATGCATTTTTTTAAAAAAATATTATAAATTAATTTTTCTTACTAATTTTAAAATTTTGTACACTTTTTTAAGGAGGATAATTTTGATAATTATGATATAAATAGTTTCTTATATATTAATTATTAAACTATCATGATTGTTTTTATGGGCATATTATCTTTTAATTTTAATAAAAAGATTTTTTAATTACATTATTGTACAACTTTATGATGTATCATGTAAATATATCAAATATTTTGAAGATCATTTTATAATTTTTAGGTGATTTTATTGTATTTTTTAATTAAACTTATCATGTTTTATTTAACCAACAACTTTTTAAATTACAAAGTTTTTAAAAAATTTAGATATTTTTAATTGTAATAGCTTTTTTATTTGCTTAAGCGATGCGAAAGTCTTTGTTGAAACATTATTGTTATTGCTTATCTTATTTATATATAAAATAATCTTGTTTTTAAAATTTTTCCTAACAATGAAAATTCTTTCAAAATTATGTTGCTCTGATAATTAACATATTTTTAACTTCTATTACACTTTTGTTTTAATTGACACGATTTCACATAGCGTTGTATTATTTAATTAATGTTTTAGCTTTTGTGCTCACATATTTAATTTGTCAAATGGTTTTGCTTAGATCACACAATTTAACTGTTTTAAATCATTAAAACATTTTCTATCTATATATTTAATATTAAAACTTTTTATTTCAAATTTTGTTTAAAAATATTTATGAAAATCATTTAAAGATTGAAAATTTTTAATAAATTATCTATTTCTTATTTGTTCTAATGTTCTTCTTTGAAAAAAATATATTTTTAATATTATTATTACTTATAGTATTTTTTAAGGTTCACAATATTTCTTTTTGTATGTTTTTATTTTTTTACAAATTTTTTAAATTATATATTTAAATAATTATTTTTCATGTAGATAATAACTTTAAAATCTAACTTTCTTATTTGCAAAATGTCATTTATGACACTTGCACTAATAGAAAATCTTTTTGACAACAACCAATATTTTAATATTTAATATTTATATGTAAAGAAAAATTAGCCTTTCAAAACATATATGGTATATTTGTAAATATTTTATATTTTGACTATTTTTTATATCTTAAAAATTACTACAATCGAATTCAAATATTTATGATATAAAGCTATATTTTATATATTATTTTATTAACGTAATGTTAATGTTGTTTAAAATACATAAAAATCATTTAGAATTTTTTTTAATCATTTTACCTAAAGTTTTGTAACTTTACTTTTTTTAATATTATTCTCATAATTATTTTATTTTTGTTGGTTTGTTCTTTGTTGAAATTTATTCTAACATCTTGATATATTGAACATAATGATTAAACTTTAAAATTTTGAATTATTTTTACAATCATATACCTTTTAATTTTTCCAAAAATTTATATTAAGAAGTTTGAAACCATTATATTTCTAGGGAAATTAGTTTTCATTTCTAATGCATTTGGTAATAATTAATTGTCATTTTTAATGGTTTTTTTATTAAGGAATTCTTTTATTTTTAATATCAGCAAAGTTATCTTTATTTAATTACATAAATATTTTTTTAATATATTTTACATTTTCTTTTAAAAAATAGCTATACTTATTTCAAGACTATTTAGCATTTTCCTCTCTTACAACATTTTTATTTAAATGATATTTTTTTGTTATTTACATTATGATATTTAATTTATGGCTTTATATTTATTTCTGTTGTTCAATATGATTAACATTTTTTCTATTGTTTTATAAAACAATTTTTTTAATTATTGAGCGAATTTTTCATTAGTTCTTTCACCCAATATTTCTTAATTTTTAAATATTCTATTATACTAATTTATTTTTTATTTTTCAATTAATTTTATTTTAGTTAATATTTTTAAATTATAGGAATTTACAAATTTTTTTTAAATATCATGGAATTACAAATTGATTTACCTATATAGCATCTTCATTTATTTTTTTAATATGCTAAAAATTTAGCAAATATAAAGTACCTATATTTAGTTTTGTAAACAATCATCACTTTAATACAAATATTATAAATAATGTGATTGATTATTCTTTAAATTTGGTGCATCTTTGCTTGTGCTAGCGTATTTTCCAATAATTTTCTATTAAAATCATTTTTTCCAGTTATAAATAATTAATTTTAATATTTTTAAAATTATTATATCATAATTTTCACGAAGATTATATATTTTAATGAAATTGAAATATTATTTCCTTTTATTTAAGATAAATTTAATCTTTAAATAACATAAAAAGGTTAATAATTTATTAATAAATTATATTTTTTATTTAAGAGATAAGAAATATGTGAAGAAAATGAAAGTAACACTTAAAATATAATTAATAGAATATGATTAAAATAACAAAAATGATTCTAGCATTTGATCTATTTACATATTTTTTTGTAATATTTTTGCAAGTTAGGCATGTCTATGAATGTGCCAATATAAATGGATTTGTCAAGCAAAAAAGAAAAATTGATTTTTTTATAGAAACATCCAAGAAATCAAAATTGTGAAGGAAAGGGCAAAAATAACATACATAAAACTAGGGAAAGAAAAACTAATTTACTTATACAATATAAAAGAAAAAAAATCATCTAATTTATTTGACATATATAGCAATCAAATTGAATAACATATAAAGAACTAATTAAAATATAATTACAAATAAAAAAAATACAAGATTAAAAAAAAGAAATGAATAAAAAAATAAAAAATACATGAGACACAAAACATATAATATTACAAATATAATCACAATATAATATCAATAAAATAAAACAAGAAAACATGTTTTACAAAATAAAAATAAAACTAAAGCTTTTTATGTCAATAAATAAAAATAATAGAGACTAAAAATATTTGAAAAATCACAAAAATAATATGCACAATTTGCAATAAAACATTGCACAAGTATTGAAAAAAATAAAAAATGCAAAGATAAAATAATAAAAATAACAAAACTTATATTTTTTCAATAATAATTGAATATTAAATTAATATATAGAATGTATTATGCATAGAAGTATGAAAAATATTTTATTACATATTAATATGAAATCTAGAATTATGAAGAAGGAAGTGCGATCAGATTTCTGCCACTAGATTTAGATATTACTCTTATGTCACAATGATAAAAAATGGTGGAAAATAATACAAAAAAGAAGACAGCATGACCAATCTTTGTGCTCCTCTCAAATTGCATGTTTGTGCACAAAATCTCAATGATTGAGAAATCAAATATTATAAAATAAATTTCATATATTCATTCATAAAGGTTTATAGCATGTTAATAGTAAGAAACTATGTATCAAAATGCTAACCTTCATGTATAAAAAACTTTCCTTATACATTAACCATTGAAAAAGAATAAATAGTACAAATGTAAGAAAACTAAAAAATTATCACTATTAATCTTGTAATACAACTTTACTTATACTTGTTAACCCAACTAAGAAATTATGTTATGTATTTACACTCTTAAAAAATTTCATTTAGTTAAACCTTTATTTTAGGGGTGTGACTAATTAGTTTATCAAAATAAATTCATGTAAATAAGCAAATAAATGTTATGCTTTGTGTTATATTTGAAATCAAGGACAATAACCTTTTTTTAGTAAAAGATGCAACTTGTTATTTTTTCAATCCTTAGTTAGATTATGCTTAAGATAAATAAACTAAGGTGGATATTTCTTCGAAAGATAATATTTAGAAGTTTTATTATTACAATAAGAATTAGAATTAAGAGGACGTTATTGGGGTATTGATGGGTTTCACTTAGAGTAACTTTGGTAGATAAATATTAGAAAGTTCTTCAGCTTTGTATTTGTATTAAAGAAATTCAAAACTTCACATTTGAATTGATCATTGATGAAATGTAAAATTTAAGTATTTAATAATAAGATGGATATTTTAAGTGATAAAAGTTACATGACCAAAATGCCAAGCACTTAGCATTACTATGTTCTTCCAAAGTATAATATAAATGTAGCCATACAAATCCATCACATAAAATAATACTTATGTAATTTCCATAATTAATAGCAAAATATTATTTTTAAGTTTTTTAAACTTGAATGGCTTCATCATGGTTCTTTGAAATTATTCTATGAAGTACAACAAGATTAATAATTGTAAATTTATTTAAGATAATCCTAAATAAACAAATATTCTTATTAATAAAAATTATTCCCTCTAAAACAATTAAATTTTAAATACATTAAGAGATTACACAAAACAATCAAATTGATTTTCATAGTGAAAAATGTAATTGAATACATAAATTTGTAACATGAATCGTTTTATAATTTGAGTATAATAAAAAGCCATGTAACTATGGCATAATTTGAGATCCTTTTGTCTAAAATATTGAATGCAAGGTTCACATCTTTCAAGACTAATGTTTTCTTAAGTCAACTATAAAATGGTCAAATATTTTGTAATTTAATTTGTCATAAAATAGAATCTATTCTTCCAAAAAATATATCTAATGTAAAATTAATAAGCAATAAGTGTTACAATAACAACATCAAAATTTAGTAAAATTTTAATGAAAATTATTTTTAAAAGTTGCTTTCAAAGTAAGTTACAAATAGTTTAAGGAAAGGATTTGACCCTATGTAAGCCATTTACAACTACAACTAATGTTGTCGTAGTTAAGTTGGAATTCCTTTGCCATGTTAATTATTTGTTTTGAGGTAAAGGTGAGAAGTCTCTTGAAACTTTAACTCTTGTGGGTGCTAGTTGGCTGATACGAAGCATAATAATGTTGACATATACCTGATAGCGAGGCCATAAGTGGAGTTGCTATAACACTATTGCTCAAGAATAATTTTAAAAAAAACACATAACAAATGTGCTAACATCATTCCTTCATTCAAAATACAAAAATGTGAAGACATAATGTGGTTGTAAGAAAATGTTAAAAATGACAAAAGAAAAGTCAAATGTAGCAATACAACAAGTAGTGGTTTTGAATCATATGATTATTTCTATATCATAAAAGAAGCTTTGATAAAAAACAATTTACACTTTTATAAGTTTTTAATTATATTTTTCCATAAATTATATATTATTAATTAAGTTGTTTTGCATGATGATATGACCAATGCTAAGTTTGACGAAGATTTACTTAACACACAACATGACAAAGTTTCTCGTTATAGTGTTCATTGATGTAAGACAACTTCAATTATTTTAATAAATGAGTTGAATTATTGAATTTTATTTATTATTATTAGTTTATTATTATATTTTATTTAAATATTATTTTTAATGTTTCATATAAGTTTCCCATTATATTTTCATCCTTTCTTAAAAATGATACTATTTTTGCATGTTTTCATTAAGAGTGGTAGTTTAGTCAATGTATCTTTTGAATTTATGTTTAACATTACCATCTATTTAAAGCCTTATGATGTAATAAATATATGGTTCTTTTTTAAATATTAGTATTATATTTATAGAAATAATGTTTTCTTTATCTAAAAAAATATAGAACCATAGTTTGTTATCCAAGTATTTTAAGTGATTATTTGGCATCTAAATTATGATTTCAATTTATGTCCATCATTATTGTCATCCTTTTCGTCATTACCTTCCATCATAAATCCTATTATAGGAGTTCTTACTACCTATCTTACATTAATAATATATGGCCATATCCTTAATCCCTTTAGTCCTAAATCTCATAAATCATTGGGCAATATATTTATTTTAGCTGTGCCACCCCAAAAAAATGGTTCAAGTTATGAAATTATGTGCATTGATAATCCCCATTATGATCATGTTGTTATTAAGAGTGCATATGTGGTTAGCCTTAAATACTACATTAATCATAACAACCCTTCTAACAAGAAACAAGGATTTGGTAGCCTAAGCCACATCATTGTTCATCATTGTTTTATAATATGGCTTTATTCTTCATGTTTGGAATTTCTACTTAGAAGTGATTATGATATAATATAAATTGGATTTGTCTCATTCTTTAATAGCTAGAAATCATTTTCATTCATATCTTTGACATTTTCTTACTAGAATTTCAACAATATTTGGCATAATTCACTTTTTTTACCCATCTAATAAATGTGTTATACATTGCTGTATATGTTATTCAATGTTGCTTTTAACTATTTAGTAAGACATGTGAAACAAAAGTTCTTGATGTCGTGAACCAAAAATGACGAGAAATCCATTATGATTATGGAAGTGGGCAAGCTTCGTGTGTGTGATTGCAATGTGGAGACAAAGTTCTTGTTATGCTTTTCCTAGTTTATATGTCTTATGTTCATGTTCTATCATTGTGATGGTATGTTTGTATTGAAAGATGTCAATCATATTAGTTCGATGTAAACAATGGTTAAGTCTATTTAGTATAAGAGCTAAGATGCTTTTCATATTCTCATATTTGAATATTCTTTTTATCTATTCTACTTACAAAACATATTCTCAATACAACTATATCATAAGATGAATAGTATCAACGACAACCAAGTGTAAATGGATGATAATAGAATCAACATAGATCATATTAGTCTATTGTCTAAAATTCTTTGTGAACTTTCAAACTTGATTTGGACATAGTTGGCACATTAAAGCAAGTTGGAAGTCTAGATTCATTAGGTTATTTGGTAATGGCACATTTTTTTGAATAGCGTGCATGTTAACATTAACATCCTTAAAGGGCATTTGGTGCTTCATAATTGTCATATAAATTTTAGACATGGCTCTTTTGATCTCAAATAGACCTAGGTAGAATGATAGCTAAACTACAAAACAAAAGTTAGAACATATAAAACAAATTTATTGATTTAGACCAATTTGCATTCTTTGTACTCAAAAGTTTCATCCTTTGTATGCTAGCCCATGTGTGTCGATTTCATTCTTGATGCATCTAAGGATTGGTATTTTATTGACATGTAGTTAGACCCTAAAGTGTTATTGGTGAGTATCTACCAATTAAATTTTACATAAAAAGTTTCATCATTTTCTTGAATTTCAAACTACCAAGGCTATTTTCCTTTAATAAGAAATTAATGTTTTTCCAAGAAGTCAAGTGATGCTTAAGATTTTCTTCATTGTCTCCCCACAAAAGTAAATTTATTCTTTTTTTAATTTATTATAAAAATACATTGGGAGTTTACTTGTCATTATAATATATATTTGAATTGAGCAAATGGCATGCTTGATGAGAATGAGTCCACCCTTGATAGATAACAACTTTATTTTCCACCTAATGAAATATGTTATTAATTTTATTTATCAAATTTTGTAAGTAAGCTACTTTCTTTTGACTTATATATGGTGTGTAGCACAAATATGCCAAAGGAAGATTTATTTAATGCAATCCTGAGCCCTTACAAATTTGATTTACCTAGCATATACTCTTCTATTTCTATAGATGTCCTCGCTTTTAATTTTTATATTTAAAAACCTTGTAGAGTGTTGGAAGAGCTGTTGTTTGCATAAGCTAGGAGAGTGATAGATATAGATGATCTATGTTGTCCTTATAATATCATTCTTTTTTAAGCAAAAATGTTATTAGTGCTTTTTCTAAGAGCTCCATGAATGAGATGAAAACAAAGGAAGATAGACTCAGATTACCTTCATTAAGGCTATTTGAAAGTTGAAAAAAGTTACTTGATGGTACACTAATGATTGTTGATATCCTTGTATTACAAATATAATGGGTGAGCACCTTAATAAGATTGTTATTAATATTATACTTGGAAAGTGTCTTACAAAGAAATTTCCATGAAGTGTAATTCATATTCTTAAAATCCAACTTAATAATAGAATTGTGACATTATTTTTATTGATAAGATAATATACTAATTTCTAAGCTTATAATATGTTCGTTATAATATCTTTGTTTTTATAAAACTAGTTTTCGTTAGAGAAATCGACCTGTCAAAAAATTGTAATATTTAATTAACAATGAGCATTATGAATATTGTTTTCATGAAGTTTTGAATAATATTTGTTCTAAAATCAACAAAGTTTTCTAGGTTATGAGATTTATGGATATATATAAAATTTTTGTGCCCAAACTCCCCCAAAGAATTGGAGATCTTATAAAAATTCTTTAGATACACTCATCATAACATTTGAGATTAAGTCTAAATAATTAGTGGATAATTACCCATTAAAACCATCTAGGCCCAAAGTGCTATCAAAATTCATATTAAAATTTACATCTTCATTTCCTCCTTGGTCATATCTTACATTATTCTACTATTTTTTTGGTTTTGTTAATAAGGAAATGATTCAACTAATCATATTTTGACCTTTAATTACTTAAGAAGACATTAAAATATTGCAAAAGTGGTTGATTACTACTATCATTATTTTGTCCTCTATGTTTGTTTCTTCACTTCATCTCTATTGCATAAAAAAGAATTGTTTCTCTTTCTCCTTCTATTAGCCATCTAATTCCTTTGTTCTATTTCGAATAAAATTGAACTCCTTCAAAATCTTGTCAATAATAAGTATTAACAAGATAAACACTTTCTACTGATCCTTTTTTTGTTTTCCTAAAAAATTATATATTTGTGATTCACCTCTTTCCTTATCTAATTTAATAGAATAAAACATTTTTGCAAATGTTGATTTTTTCAATCTTTATGGCCCTTTTTATGTCCATTTTGTTTGAAGGCTAGGGCCTTCTTGCCAAAGTAGTTTAAAGAAATATTCTAATTATTCTACATTGTCTATGCAAATGTAGGGTGATTCAAAATGTTGTTATGAAATTTAAGATATTTGGGAGATGAAGGATGAATTTTGATGACATTTAGTAGAAGAGGAACATGGCCTGATTAAGTTCTATTAAGGTGATGAATTATAAAAGTTGAAAGTAATTCTATTGATTTCTCATTAACCATCACCCTTTCTAATCCTTTTGAAACAAATATTTTATCACCTTTTCTTGCCTATATAAAAGAATGACAAAAAAAAATTACTTTTGCTTAAGGTGATATACAATTATGCATTCAACAAACCCTTACACTACTTTTAGTTTAAGAGTAGATTGCACATTGTAATCATTTGAGGATGTGATTTTATTAAAATCCCTACCCACCATCCATGGATTTGTAGTATCGTTGATAATGCAAAATGACTCACCCTTAATAATCTCCTTCTAGATACAATGCTTTTATCATAGGTGAAAGCATAGTTAGGTTTAGAAACCTAGTCTTGTTGCTTGATGTTGATATAAATGATCTACTTTCATTAAATTCAACATCACAATTGAAATCCTTCCAAAGAATCTATATCTTGTTTGATTGATTTGAATAATAATGATAAAAATTTAGTTTAATAACAAATTTTTATGTCTTACCATAGAAGGCATAGGTTCAAATAAGGCAACTTATCAAACAATATGCATTTTAATAAATTTATTTATCACATGGCAAAAACGTTTTAGTAGCATCGCAAAAATTTCAAAATAAGAATTTATTTATTAAGACCACCATTATCTAAAATTTGGATAGCTGAAAGCATCTATAATACTTTTTGCACTAATTTATTTTTTTAATCTTCTAAAACTTTTTCTCATCCTTTGACATTTTAATGGATCAAACTCCATAGTTTGAATTTCAAACAAAGAGGTGTTGATCTCTTAAAAGTTCATTAAAACTTTTAAGATCTAGATTATCATGTCAATAATAAATTTTATTATATGAATTTTTTAAATAAAAAATTTAATTATTGTCCTTCTCATTTTTTTAGAATTTTTAAGGAGATATACTCATGCTATAATTGCCTTGCTAGACAGTTGCACTACCTTGTATATATTATTTGACTTTCATTAGCATTACAAACGTGCTCAGTTGTTTTTGTTTTCATTAAGACATGTAGTTGATCGTCCATAATGGATTTCTTGGCCAAAGAAGTTAGTAAGTAAAGTAGAAATTTTGGTTGCTTCAATCTTTTCCTATTGTTGGTTATTTTTGTTTACATCTTCATTGATATTTGACTATTAATTACAAGACCCTCTTCCTTGATACAAACAACAAGATGATCTTAAGATTTATCTTGTTATTTTTAATGTTTGCCTGGAGCTAGCTCATGCCTATGTTTGTGTCATCCTTTGTCAAGTTTAAGTAAGTTATCATACTAGATTTTTTTGACAAAAGCAATTATTTTAAATACCTTTAGTAGAAATTCCAATTTGGTTTAACTCTGTTGCTAACTCCACATTAGTGCATACTCCAGAAATTTTAGGATGTGTGAGATTTAAAGTAGAAACATTTACCTTCAAAGGGCCTAGTCATTCACTTTATTAAGGGAAGTACAAAAACAATAAATTAGTAAGTGCTTTATTGTGTTCCAAAATAGGTGATTGTTCGCAATTCAATTGAAAGAAAAGGTAGAAGACATACATAAACTAGATGGACTATTAATAGTCTTAAAAAGTTCACTTAAATTCACATCTGAACAGGTTGTCAACATGAAGAAATATGTTAAAGCAAGATTTACAAAATTTTCCTTCAATTTAATATGTTCCCTTTGCAATACAAGTGAATAAATTTTTTCTGACATCTACATTTTTTTCTCAACCGAATATTTCAATTAATTCAAGCATCAATGCAAGAATTACTTATGAATAATTGCTTTGACAATAAACATGCTTGTTTTTTAAGTCATTTATAAAATAGATAGGTGACTATGCAACCTTTTTGAGTGATTCTTTACTTCAATAAACATGCTTGTGGTTCATGCTTGTTGCTTTTCACTTTTAAATTAGCATAAAATTTATTAGTTTCATTACTTATTTGCTAATTAATTAATGCATTTAGATAAATTATCGTCACAATCAACAAGTGAGATATCATCAATACTTCAATTAAACATTGCACCTTTGATTTACAAACTTAGTTTGACAATACATGATGTTACTTTCCATTTCTATTTATTTTGCTTCTTCTCTTTCTTGTATAAAATAGTGATGCGAAACATTTATCTCCAAATAACTTAATAAATCTTACATTTCTTCATAAGAAGAAAAACGGTTGTAGAATTTTCGACAAAGCAAAGTGCAAAAGTTCTTTTCCTCTTCATTAAGTTGAATAATTATACATGACTCTTATCATCAAGAATAATGCTAAGATGGACAAAAACATCAGAAAATTATAGGCTACAATTCGAAAAAAAACTTTTAAAGCATTTTGTACAATGTTTAATGTTTCCAATGAAATAAAGGAGGACAATCCACAAAGTTAATAGATATTAGAAAAAATTCACCATAAAAAATACAAGAGAATAACCTTGTATTAGGAACTTCCAAATTTTAAACAATTCATTATGACAATAGTTGAAAGGACTACACTTGATATAAGAGGAGGAAAATGGTGCCTTTTTGAATTATTAACATAAATGATTTTTTTTCTATCTAACAATTATTTTGGTCATTTGAAATCCATCCATACATTTATAAACATACTATTATTGAATAAACAATAGTCAACAAACAGAAAAGATACATAAAGCACATAATGATTTCAAATGGCTCTACAATGAGCACAAAGTCTTCATTAAACCACAGTCAACCTAGCGAGGCTTCTACTAAACTAGCAACATTTGTCATATGGTGGGCATAGTAGGCATCCTTTCAACAACTTCATCAATCATCAATAGAACACCTACGAGCTTATAGTGATTGGTCAACCTTGACCATAACACAATAATAATTATCGTGGATGAAAGATCAAAATTTATAGCACATAGAAAACCTTTTATAGCTTTTACCTTAATCTCTTTTTGACAAAAGTGACATAATATCTAAATGCATGATGAAGAAATTACTATGCTTAGAGTCAACTAAATAAAGCTAATAGAATGAAATGTGTTCATCCATCAATTCTAATATCAAAAAATAGTTTTACCTATATTCTTTATGAATCACTCATTTTTAAAAGTAAATCAAATTGATTTATTTATTTTCCAAGAGTAATTAACTAGCCATTATGAATTTAGCAATTGTCTATGAATTTACAATCAAGATATCATTCTACGACAATAGGTAGATAGAACTGATTGCCTTAATAAACTAGCTATCTGATATTTATGTATTTGTAGCATAAGTTTATCATGCAACTAATTGCCTTTTTTATGTTTTCAATTGTTGTTCTAAGTGATCACTCAAATTGTACAAGCAAGGTAAATTTATTACATTAAGCAAAGGTGATCGTACATGTATACCAGGGGCACTAATATAAAATTAAATTTTTAATAATATGTAGATCTGTTAGGATTGTTTTGTACCATATATGATGACAATAATATGATAATGTTTTTGTTAACAAATTTTAACTTACAAAAAATTCATGCACATAAAGAGAATATGATATTTCGATAACAACATTGTAACATTTTTTTCTTTAGTCCTCTATGCAATGAATGAAAAGAAATGGATCATAAAAGTAAAACATTCTACTTTATACTATTTCATATAAAAGTTATGCAAAAATACAAAACAAAATGCCTACTCTTATGTGAAAGATACAACTTACTAACAAGAAGAGGTTTGTCATTAAATGAAAAATGAAAAATCATACCAATATGACAAATTATATCATACATGTTCAACTCAAATATAGTTTAGTGAAGACTAGGGATTCTCATAAGAAATAAAAAGTTTACACATGAAAAAGAGTTTGTATAAATATTACAAGTAGAAGAACTCAATCCTTAAAACATTAAAAAGAATATGACAAGATAGATAATTTGTAAAAGAATGTTCACACTTTGTATTTCTATCTCAAATGATAATCATATATACATAATGAGATCATTGTAAATATATGACCTAGTTATAGTTCTAATTTTTACTTGAAAATTAATACAAAAACTAGATCATACATATGTAGCATTAGTCATCATATTCAATGGCCATAAACTAGAGAAAATATTAACCTTATTTTTAACTTATTTTCTTAATTTATATCACATATTCTGAGTTAATGGTATATGGTATTGAATATCATGAGTTCTAAAGTTACAAATGTCAAATGAAACCCAAGAATAGTTTTATTGGTATGCTTTCTTCATTTTTTTTGGAAGTAATTATAGCTTATATATAAATGAAAGGTTTAATGATTTTACCAATTAAAATGTAGTGAACATAAGATGTTGAAATGGTTTAGCAACAACATTGGAAGCAAACCCACTTGATCCTAGATCAGGAAGTTAATCAATCCATTAAACAAAGCCATAAATCTTCAATCAAACTTAAGGTGCATGTATGCCATGCTCTATCACAATTTTTCACTTTCACTAGTTATTACTACATATTCATAATAACTCAACAAACAATTACTACATATTACCTTTATATAATGCCTTAAGGTTTTAATGTTTTTCAATTTAATTATTTTTAAAATAAAATATCATTAATTATTTGTTGGATAATATTTTGTGTCCACTACAACAAAGGTTTTTTTAATATTTTAAATTTCCCTTAGATATCTAAACATTTTTTCATGGGATTTAGCTATTTTTTTTAATTTGTGGTTAGAATTACAAAATTTTTGCAGACAATATATGCAAATAGTTCTTAACATTTTTAGTGTTGAGCTACAATAATGAAATGTTTATATGTTAAAATTCATAACAATTTCTATTAACAAAATTAAGTTTATTTAGCTTACTTTAATAAAAAAAATGTACATGCCAATGTATTTTCAAGATGTTCCGATCTTTTGTTAAATTAATTTTCTCTATTTTTAAAAATAAAATTATCATACTTTTTTAAAGAGTTTATTATTTTTTAAAATAATATAAATAAATGTTTAAGTTTTTTCAATTTGTAATAATAAGAAAACTCTTTTGTTGATGCACATGTGAGAATATTTTCTCATGAATATATTAAATAAATAAATTTTACATGCCTATTTTCTACTTCTAAATTTTTTATATTATTCATTTATATCACATAACATACTTACTTCTGATTAAATAATCAATTAATTCATATATTATATAATAGAAAAGTTAACCTTTACCAAATATTTTATTAGTGTATCATGTAAATAATTTTAACTTTTTCATAATTTTCTCACTTCATTTGCATAAATATTTTATGTTTTAAAATAATCTATTTTTAATTGTTTTTTACTTACACGCAACATCATTTTGCCTTTGGACATTTGTTAAGATTTAAATATTACGAATATTGTATCAAAAATTTATGCGCACATTATTTTTATTTTTTAGTTATTTCATTATTGCCATTTTTTTCAACCTTTCAACATTCTAAATATCTTGATTTACATCATGATGATTATTTTTTTAAAATTTCTTTTTTTAATCTAATATTGATTATAATCTTTAAACAAAAAGCTATGCACATGTATTGTATTTGTGTAATACAACTAAATTTTGGTGCATAGTTTCTTAACTTTTTAAAATGGTAAATTTCTTAATAATATTTTTTATATTTAATATTTCACTATAAAAAATTAACGTTTCAAAATGTTGCTTTAATAAGAAAATTTTATTTCATCTTAGTAATGTATTTAAGTGTTCATAAATATCCACTATATCAACACTTTTTTCTTTTTTTTATCTCTAATAAAGGACTTATAATTCTTATATTAGTAAAAATAAATTTTGATGACTTACACATTGAATTAGAAATGCTAAATGAGTGATTTTTATAAACATCTTTTATTTATTTTTTTAATTTTTAAAGATATATTTAATTTGATGATTATTAATTTTCATTTTTTTCATATTTTATATTTATTCTACAACATTCATTTTGTTTCTTTTTTTGGTAATGTTCTATTTGTACAAATCTTAATTGTTTTTTCTTTGTATTACATATATCTCATTTTATTTTCTACAAATTGTCTTTTTATTTAATGACAATTTTTGGTGATTGTTATTTTATTTTATATACTATATATGATTAACTAATGATTTAATTTTTTTGGGAATTTTTATTTTAATTTAAATTGTTTCCTTGTATTCCATAATATTTTTCAAAAAGGATTTGTGCTAAGCTTTTATCAAATTGTTTATTTTTCCATTTCTTTATTAAATAGTTATTTTTCTAATATATTAATTTTTTACTTTTTTATGTTTGAAAAACACCTTTTTTATTGATATATTGCAGATTAAAAGTGAGTTTTAGTAAAATATCCAAATATATATATATATATATATATATATATATATATATATATATATATATATATATATATATATATATATATATATATATATATATATAATAACTTGTTATTTCATTATATTTTGTAATTTTGTATTCCAATATTTGAATGTTTTTTTTGAAAAAACATGACATTGTTTTTATATTTTGTGCATTTTAATTGAAAAAGTTGTATCATAATTGAATGAATATATTTGCTTTTTATTTAACATAATATGAAAAATTCTGAATAGAAAATTGTTTTGGTCAACATGTAGTAATTCATATTATATTAGATATAATTATTTGGCATTATATATGAATTTGAAAATTTTAAATACATTTTTTAATTTTATCATTTTACAAAAAAAGTGTATTTTTTCTTTAATATTCATGCCCTATTTATAGAACAATTTTTTAAATTTGTTGTAATCATTTGTTTTTGAATTGTGATACCTTTAAATTTTACATTTTTTGTTTTGCACCACACTATCTTTTTTCACAAAAGTATTATTTGTATCAGTATGCATGATTAACTATAAAGTGGTACTTTATAATCATATTTTCAATATTATAGAGTTTTGAATTATAAATTAATTCGTATATAGCTTTTGGATGTAAATTATTATTTTTGTTACATTTTTATGTAACATATCATTAACAAATTATACATATTGTATTAATATTTTAATCTTTAACTATTTCAAGATTTTTAAAAATTTGTATTTCTTTAACCCTTTCCACATTTATTGAAAATTTTTTTATTTTTAATAATTTTTTTATTATTTTTACAACAATTGTATTTGGCAATAGCAAACTACTACTAATGTTTTATATTGTCATGTAGTCAAAACTTATACATTGTAATTTCGTATTTGTTAATAATTTCAAATTATTTTTTATTTTTTCTTATTTATCTACAAAAGGTTTTACTATGCTTATATTAAAAAAAAAATATTTTTTATGACATATATTTTTTATTAAATATTTTAATACTGTTATTGTTTCATTAATTTTTTATTTTTTAATTTCTTTCACAATATATTTTTTGTGATTTTTGTTTATCATCAATTTCTTTCACAGATGTATTTAATTAGTTCACATATGTTAATTATTTACATTTTATTTCTTGTGATTGTTTATTATTTTATGTAACATAAAGCTTGGCATGCTAATATTTTTTAGGAAACCACTTCCTTGAATGTGATGCATGTTTGAATATTTTAATTTCCAATACTTTTGTACTTTTTATCTATTATTATAATTCTAATTAATTTTATTTATTTATTAAACATTGAGTATAATCATCTTTTTTATTTCAAATTCTAAACTAGTTTGTTATTCATTAAATATTTAATTATGATAGTAGTCACCTTTTTCTTCAAGTTCAAAATGTTTTTTTTGCACTGAAATATTATTTTCATTATATTTTTGATAAATTTATGTCATAATGATTTTTAATTTTAATATTTTTATGTTTTTAATTCATTATTTATGCCTAAATTACCCCAAAATGGTGTTTTTAATTTGTATGTACCCAAATTTTAATAATTTTAGCTAGGTATCTATTCAAATTTTTTAGTTTTGTTTTTTTAAATGTTTTGTATTTATTCTAACATACATATAATAAATGTAATTAAAGCTTTTCATTTTATATTATATAAAGGTTTTTGTTGTTTTCAAAAAAATGTATATTTATTGTGATAATTTTTTTTTGTGTACGCATTTTTTGAGATATTAAAAATTCATATTTATAATTAATTTTGTTTTATATTTGTATGTGATAATCATGAAGTCAAGCTAAATATTTGCTAGTATTTTATTGAGCTTAGTATTATATTTGTTAAATCTCAAGTTTAATTGTAGTAGTTTGAGTTTGTTCGAGCAAAGTTATAGCTTAAACAATTAATAAAATTTTGATAATTTAAATTACTAACTTTAGAGCCAACAATAATTCTATTTAAGGAGTTGCTAATCCATAAAAAATAATATTTCTAAATCATTATGAATAGCTTGTTAAAACTTGTAATTCTATGCAGCACACATGATTGTCATTTTTTATACATATTTAATTTTGTATTTTTGTTTTATTTGTTTTTTTAATTAAGATATTTGAGTTTTTGAAATCTTATAAATATTCAAATAATTTATATATATATATTATTTTTGAAATCTTATAGATATTTTTTGCACCACAAAGCATTAAGGACTTGACTAAGGTTTATTGCTCAAAACATAGGCACAGACCTTGAGGAGCCGCATCTTAGGAGCCTGGCAAAAACCAAGACATGTTAGCATAGAATATCGATTTAATGCACCATTCTTGCAGTAGTTTTGGGTCAATTGGTTCAGCGCATAACTCCTTAACTAACTTTATGGTACGGAGTTACTCGTTAATTAGTTAAAGAACTGGGATAAGACTCATATTTATGTATATGCATTGGTGACTTAGGTCATGACTTTCTAAAAACTCCATGGGGTTGCCAACCTTACTAGGGTTGAATCATAATGAAAACATTATAAGCATAAATCACGTAAACTATTTTGCAATGTGAGACAAAAAATGCTATTGCCAAATTTGAGCTTTTCTACACCAACTGATAGCACATTATTGCTATCAAACAGTCGAGATTATCTTAGTATTTTTGAATTGTTTACTTACATATAGCCATTCATCTGCAATGATTGATTAAGCTATTTAATGTCTCTCTCATTTTGTTAATAATAACCAATTTAACACCTCCTTTGATCTAGCTTTTGATTCTAATGTTCTAGATCTTATCCTGTTATGATAAAATATAAACCCTTTATCAATTATTCTAATCAAACGATATCTGCTATGAGCACCTAGAATCAAATAGTAGCTACACCATCATCTGGTTCGTATCACCTATGATGGCTAGCTTTCAAAATAATGATTTTTGCTATTAGAGCAGCTATTTTTAGCGATTAGTTATGCAACTCTTGTTTTAAAGATTTAAAAATGTAGAAAATGTTTTATGCAAAA
>JAIUJO010000379.1:95000-102090 GCA_023846275.1 Vanilla planifolia
GAAGATGATGATGACAAAGAAAATGAAAAAGAAGAAGTAAGAGAAGCAGAAGAAGAAGAATAAAGAGAAGAAAAAAAATAGAAGTAGAGGAACAAGGAGAACAAAAATATGGAGAAGAACCAGAAGAAGTGGAGGAAGAAGAAGAAGAAAAAGAGAAGAAGAAGGAGAAGAAGATTAATAAGCAGACGAAGGACAAAAGGAAGAGGAAATAGAAGACAAAGAAGAATAATAAGAAGAAGTAGAAGAAGAATAAGAAGAAGAATAACAAGAAGCATAAGAGAAAGTAGAAGAAGATGATGACGAAAAAGAAGACGAAAAAGAAGAAGAAGAAGAAGAGGAAGAAGAAGAAGAAGAAGAAAAAGAAAAAGTTGTAGAAGAATTTGAAGTAAAAGAAAAAGAATAACAACAAGAAGAAGAAGAACAAGTAGAAGGAGGTAAAGAAGAAGAAGGAGAGGAAACGAAAGAAAAAGAAGAAGAAGAAGAAGAGGAAGAGGAAGAAGAAGAAGAAATAGAAAGAGAGAAGAAGAAGAAGAAGAATGAAAAGATAAAGAAGAAGAAGAAAAAGAAAAAAGAAGAACAAGAGATAGAAGAAAAAGAAGAAGTAGAAGAAGAAGAAAAGGAAGAAGAATAAAACAAAGAAGAAGAAGAAGATAATGATTATTATGAAGAAGAAAAAGAGGAAGGAGGAGTAGAAGAAAAAGAATAAGAAGAAGAAAAAATAGAAGAAGACGAACAAGGAGAATAAGAAGATGGTGAAGAACCAGGAAAAGTAGAGGAAGAAGAAGAAGGAGAAGAAGACGAATAAGCAGACGAAGGACAAAAAGAAGAAGAAATAGAAGACAAAGAAGAAGAATAAGAAGAAGAAGAAGCAGAAGAAGAATAAGAAGAAGAATAACAAGAAGGAGAAGAAGAAGAAGAAGAAGAAGATAATGATAACGAAGAAGAAGAAGAATAAGAACAAGAAAAAGAAGAAGAAGTAGAAGAAGAAGAAGAAAAGATGTAGAAGAATATGAAGCAAAAGAAAAAGAAAAATAAGAAGAACGAGAAGAACATGGAGAAGGAGGTAGAATAGAAGAAAAAGGAAAGGAAGCAAAAGAAGGAGAAGAAGAGGAAGAAGAAGAAGAAAAGAAGCAAAAGAAGGAGAATAAAAAGAAGAAGAAGAAATAGAAAGAGAAGAAGAAGAAGAAGAAGAAGAAGAAGCATGAAAAGATGAAGAAGAAGAAGAAGAAAAAGAAATTGAAGAAGAACAAGAGATAGAAGAAAAATAAGTAGAAGAAGAAGAAGAAAAGGAAGAAGAATAAAATGAAGAAAAAGAAGAAGAAGAAGAAGATGAAGAAGAAGAAGAAAAAGAAGGATAGTAGAAGAAGAAGAAGAATAAGGAGAAGAAAAAAAGAAGAAGAAGAACAAGGAGAACAAGAAGATGGAGAAGAACCAAGAGAAGTAAAGGAGGAAGAAGAAGAAGAAGAAGATGAAGAAAGAAAATGGGAAAAAGAAGAAGAAGCAAAAGAAGAAGAAGAAGAAGAAGAAGAAGAAGAAGAAGAAGAAGAAGAAGAAGAAGAAGGAGAAAAGAAGAAGAAGAAGAAGAAGAAGAGGAGGAGGAAGAAGAAGAAGAAGAAGAAAAGGAGAGGAAGAAAAAGAAGGAGACAGAGAAAATGAAGAAGAAGAGGAGGAACAAGAAGAAGAAGAAGAAGAAGAAGAAGAAGGAGAAGATGAAGAAGAAGGCAAAGAATAAGAAGAAGAAGAAGAAGAAGAAGAATGAGAATAAGAAGAAGAACAAGAACAAACACAAAAAGAAGAACAAGAAGAATAATAAGATGAAGAAGTAGGAGTAGTAGTAGTAGAAGAAGAAGAAGAAGAAGAAGATTGAGATGGAGAAGAAGAAGAAGAAAAAGAAGAAGAAGAAGAAGAGGAAGAGGAAGAGGAAAAAGAAGAAGAAAAAGAAGAAGAAGAAGAATAAGACGAAAAGATGTAGAAGAATATGAAGCAAAAGAAAAAGAAAAATAAGAAGAACGAGAAGAACATGGAGAAGGAGGTAGAATAGAAGAAAAAGGAAAGGAAGCAAAAGAAGGAGAAGAAGAGGAAGAAGAAGAAGAAAAGAAGCAAAAGAAGGAGAATAAAAAGAAGAAGAAGAAATAGAAAGAGAAGAAGAAGAAGAAGAAGAAGAAGAAGCATGAAAAGATGAAGAAGAAGAAGAAGAAAAAGAAATTGAAGAAGAACAAGAGATAGAAGAAAAATAAGTAGAAGAAGAAGAAGAAAAGGAAGAAGAATAAAATGAAGAAAAAGAAGAAGAAGAAGAAGATGAAGAAGAAGAAGAAAAAGAAGGATAGTAGAAGAAGAAGAAGAATAAGGAGAAGAAAAAAAGAAGAAGAAGAACAAGGAGAACAAGAAGATGGAGAAGAACCAAGAGAAGTAAAGGAGGAAGAAGAAGAAGAAGAAGATGAAGAAAGAAAATGGGAAAAAGAAGAAGAAGCAAAAGAAGAAGAAGAAGAAGAAGAAGAAGAAGAAGAAGAAGAAGAAGAAGAAGAAGGAGAAAAGAAGAAGAAGAAGAAGAAGAAGAGGAGGAGGAAGAAGAAGAAGAAGAAGAAAAGGAGAGGAAGAAAAAGAAGGAGACAGAGAAAATGAAGAAGAAGAGGAGGAACAAGAAGAAGAAGAAGAAGAAGAAGAAGAAGGAGAAGATGAAGAAGAAGGCAAAGAATAAGAAGAAGAAGAAGAAGAAGAAGAATGAGAATAAGAAGAAGAACAAGAACAAACACAAAAAGAAGAACAAGAAGAATAATAAGATGAAGAAGTAGGAGTAGTAGTAGTAGAAGAAGAAGAAGAAGAAGAAGATTGAGATGGAGAAGAAGAAGAAGAAAAAGAAGAAGAAGAAGAGGAAGAGGAAGAGGAAAAAGAAGAAGAAAAAGAAGAAGAAGAAGAATAAGACGAAAAAGTAGAAGTAGTAGTAGAATAATAATAATAATAATAATAATAATAATAATAATAATAATAATAATAATAATAATAATAATAAGTAGAAGAAAAAGAAGCAGAAGAAGAAGAAGAAGAAGATGAAGAAGACGAAGTAGAAGAAGAAGAAGAAGAAGAAGAATAAGAAGAAAAAGATGGTAATGATGATGATGATGATTAAGAAGAAGAAGATAATGAAGAAGAGTAAGAATAAGAACAAGAAAAAGTAGATGGACCAGTAAAAGATAAAGAGGAAGAAGGAGAAGAAGAAGAGGAAGAAGAAGAAGAGGATGATGAAAATAAAGAAGTAGAAGTATAAGATTAGAATATGAAGAAGAAGAAGAAGAAGAAGAAGAAGAATAAGTTGAAGAAGAAGAAAAAAAAGAAGCAAAAGAAGAAGAGGAAGAAAAGAAGAAGATGATGATGAAGAAGAAGAAGAAGAAAAGGAAGAAGAAGAAGAAGATGCAAACGAAGAAGAAGATGAGGAGGAAGAAGATAAGGAGGAAGAAGAAGAAGAAGAAGTAGAAGAAGAAGAAGAAGAAGAAAAAGAAGAAGGAGAAGTAGAAGAAGAAAAAGAAGAAGAAGAAGAAGAAGAAGAAGAGGAAGAACAAGAAGAGAAAGAAATAGATGAAGAAGAAGAAGAAGGAGAAGAAAAAGGAGAAGGGGTAGAAGAAGAAGAAAGAAGAAGTTGATGATGATGAAGAGGAAAAAGAAGATGAAGATGAACAGAACTTAAAAGAAGAAGAAGAAGAAGAAGAAGAAGGCAAAGAAGAATAAAAAGAAGAAGAAAAAGAAAAAGAAGAAGATGAAGAAGAGAAGAAAGATGAAGAAGAGGAATAATAATAAGAAGAAGAAGTAGAAGAAGGAGAAGACGAAGGAGAAGAAGAAGTAGAAGAGGACGAGGAGGAAGAAGAAGAAAAAAGGAGAAGAAGAAGACGACAAAGAAGAGGAAGAAGAAGAAGTGGAAGAAGAAGAAGAGGAAGAAGATGAAGAAGAGCAAGAAAAAGAAGAAGAAGATGAAGAAGAAGACGAAGAAGAAAAAGAAGAAGAAGAAGATGAAGAAGAATAGAATAAGAAAGAAGAAGAAAAAGAACAAGAGAAGAGGATGAAGAAAAAGAAGAAAACTAAGAAGTAGAAGTAGTAGAAGAAGAAGTGGTAGAACTTGTTGTAGAAGAAGAAGAGAAGAAGAAGAAGTGAAAGAAGAAGAATTAGATGAGGCAAAACCAGAAGAAGAAGTAGAAGTAGAAGAAGAAGAAGAAGAAGAAGAAGAACATGAAGAAAAAGAAGCGGGAGAAAAAGAAGTAGAAGAAAATGAAGAAGTGGAAGACAAAGAAAATGAAGAAGAAGAAGAAGAAAAAGAAGAAGTAGAAAAGGATAAAGAAGATGAGGAAGGAGAAGAAGTAGAATAATAATGATAATTATAATAATAAGAATAATAAAAATAAGAAGAATAATAACAATAAGAAGTAAAAGAAGAAGAAGATGATGGTGAGGATGAAGAAGAAGTAGTACAGGAAGAAGGCGATGAAGAAGAAGAAGAGGAAGAAGAAGATGAACAAGAAGGAGAAGAAGAAGAGGAAGAAGAAGAAGACGAAGTAGTTGAAAATGAAGAAGAAAAAGATGATGATGATGAAGAAGAAGAGGTTGAAGAGGAAGAAGAAGAAGAAGAAGAAGTAGTAGAAGAAGAAGAAGAAAAGATGAAGAAAAAGTGGAAGAAGAAGGAGAAGGAGAAGAAGGAGAAGAAGGAGAAGAAGGTGGAGGAGAAGAAGTAGAAAACAAAGTAGAAGGAGAAGAAGAGGAAGAAGGAGTGGAAGGAAAAGAAGAAAGGGGAAGAATGAGAAGAAGAAGGTAAATAAGAGGAGGAAGAAGAAGAATAATAAGACAAAGATAACCATGAGGAAGTAGAGGAAGAAGAAGTAGGCAAAAAAGAAGAAGAAGACGAAAAAGAAGAAGAACAAATAAAAAAAAAGATAAAGGAGAAGAAGAAGAAGAAGAAGATCAAGATGAGGAAAAAGAAGAAGAAATAGAAGGACTAGATTTTGTTTATTCTTGCTTTACAATTGCTAATTGAAATTGATCATACTGTCATCAAATAAATGATTAATAATACAATTAGGTTTTTCATCATGTATTGATGTTTTGTGTTATAGTGCAGCAGTGATGTTAATTTATACATTGATGGCTATTAAAGTTTGATGTTTTGCTTTACTTATTACTTCAGTAATTATAAGTGCCTCATCTGCTCGATTTCTTACATAGAAGGGTTTAGAAGTTTTTTCTTGCTTGTGTTGGACCATTGAGAATCGTTGTCTACAGTTACTTCGACAATATTTGGGAAAACTTTTCATTACTTATTTTTTTCAATAAACCATTATTGCTTCAATATTTATAGATATTCTAATATCTAAAAGAAAATGTTTTCTAAGACTGACCAAAACAAAGTCTAGAGCCCCGTTGATCCTTGTTTAGTTTATTGTCATACAAATAATTTTTATGACTCGTTAATTATTAACATGAATGAGAACAGGGCTTACATAATGACCAAGTTGATTGGATGGTGCTCTAATGAGATCCACATTAGAACTTGCAAAGGTTCAGTGATGAGCTAAAAAGTTGGAAACATTCGATGACCCAAATTTGAAAGAATACAATTTTTTGAATATTGTACATCTAACATTAGATGTTTTCCAATTCTAGTGAAAATCTTAGTAACACATTCTTACCACTTTATGGTAGATTCAAAAATGCCAATTGTTTTGAATTCGTACTCTTTGAAATTCAATGTTGGGTCATCCAACTAAAAATGTTACCTACTAAAGTGAGTGTGAAGGGAATAACTTTTTTGTAGACATCATCCTCATCAAACATGACCTTTTCTTCATACTTCCAAAAATACAATGTTGTTATCATGATTGGAAAGGATTAAAAACTCTCCCAAATTTACTATAAAAGAAGGGCTACGAAGCTAATGTGCATGACATATACCCAATAAGGGAGAGGAGCATACTTACAAGAGAATGTTCCTAAAATCATGTTTGGACTGTAATCTTGCTCACAAAAAACTTGAAAAATTCTATCACCTCAACGTCGCTTTGATGTTTGTTTGTGATGTTCTTCTGAAACATGTGATAAAAAATAAATTTGGACAATTAAAAAATTAAGAATGCTTAAAATAATGCAATTAATCGTTATGAATGATTAAATCAAAATTTTATTAAATAGAAACATTCTCTCAAAATTGTTCATTTTTATGTTTATTATTTAAGCTTGGTCACGTGTCCTCTATTCTATTAGCTATTCATTTCAAATATCAACATGTTTGCTTATTCTTCATTAATTTCCTTACTTTTAATTTACTCCTTGTAGTACATTTAAGTTTTGTACATTCATCTTAAACAAATAAGCTCCATGCATCACGTTGAGAGTGTTTCAACAAGTGAGTGAGTGAATTACTGAGAAACAAATTATTTGTTTCTCATAAAAGTATTTTAAAAAAGTGTAAAAACCTTTATAATAAGCTTAAACAAATATCTAAAAGCATTTTTGTGAATTTTTTAATTTTTTATTTAAAATATGTTAATTTTTTTTCATAATAATTTTTTAAGGAAATTGTGAAATAAGATGGTCAACAAAAATTTTAGAGCACTTAAGCATTTTTTAGATCATTTAGCCTAAAATTAGACCTATGTCAACACAAAAAAATACAAGACAAAAAATAATGTATATAAGCTTTTTACCAAAAATTGGGTATGCTAAACTATTAGAACAATTAAACAGAAACAAGTTGGCTTCGATGGCCTTTTAACAAAGTAAGATTTACATAAAGAGGAACAGAAAGTGGCAATTGAAATATGTACAAACTTATTCCAACACTTGAGAAATGCTCAACAAGGTACAAGTATTTTAATTTAACAAAATAGAAAAAGAGAAAATGAGAGCTTTATCATTTTTAAGAAAGAATATTGAGTACTGGCTACTAATAGCGTTAATGTCACTACTTCAAATGTTTCTTTAAAATTTTTAGAAAATTTCACCAGCTTATTTTGATCAATGATTACCCTATTTATAAACATTTTCTAATAGCTAAAAGTATTTACCAAACTAACCATTTGATGTTTATAATTGACAAATATTTTTTTAAGTA
>JAIUJO010000379.1:102113-178640 GCA_023846275.1 Vanilla planifolia
TTTTACAAGAACTAGCAAATATTTGTTAAAATAGTCATTGCCATAGGGAGCTACATGATTAAAAAGAATCTTGGAATGCTTGATTGTGAAAAATTACACAAAATGGTCTGTTAGAAAGAAATATACTATAGTACTTTAGATACTTTTGATTTCATATGAACTGTTAAATCTAAATTATGATCTATTAACTACATTTAATTTTAGCTTATTCGATTTAAATCTTGACCATGCCATCATTTAATGGAGAGTGCGTTAAACAGTTAGTAAAAACTTATCACTTAAAAGGTATGATTGTGGCAAAGGATCATTTGATTGTAAAATTGCACGAACTAGACAACTCACGATCATTACCAAAATTTAGAATTTAACTATAAGAAAAATGATTTAAATTTAACTCCTACATGATGCATTTTCTATTATTTCTTCTCCTTATAAGACATTTGTTCGCCTTAGGTGTTAGTTGATTTCATAGTAATGTTGAAATGGTTATTAAAGACACTTAGTCACAACACTTTCACTAACATGATTAATTGGTCTATTAATGCAAGGAGTAGTGCCTTCAATCAAGATAATTCCATCTATGTTTAGGAGTGATGCCTCGATTGAATTACAGTAGTCGAATAGGTTTTGACATTAATACTCTATGCCTAAAAATTTGTTACATAAGTTTAGGTTAATACATTCAGAGCTGGAATTGTTTTTTTTTGACTTTTTAAATTTAATTAATTATGTGGAAAACAAATAACAAGAATTAGAAAAATGAGTTCTTTAAATGATCATGGTATGATTTAAAAGATTATTAAAAAAATATCTATTTTTAAGTTGATAAATTTAAATTTTCAATTTTAATTTTATAGCCGTACATAGATTATTTAAATTAAGCTTATTTTATAAACAAAATAATACAGAAATCATACTTTTAGAGTTCTTAACATCTCTTTAAGGTTCTCTTCGTCACTTATTTATGCAAAATATATCAAAGCTTTATGATTATGTTAAAATTCTCATATAATTATGTATTTATCATCAAAATCTCTTTGATCTTCCACTAGACCCTTGGGATAACAACATTGACCACTTTATAAATATAGAGAAAGTAAACCTTCAATAGTAAAAATAAACTTCCAATGTATATATTTAATTGATCATATAACTTTTTTTTAATAAAAAGATTCGATTCTAATAACATAATACACACAAATACACAAACACACACATCATTTTTCTTTAGCCTAACTCTCAAATGATCTTTCACTATCAAACTTAAGATTTAAAAAAAAACCATGAGTGTAACCAAATTCTAAAAAATCACATTATCATATTGTACTAGCAAGTTCTGAGCAAAATAGTTTCATACAAGGAACCTAGTAATTTTTTTTTCATTCTCAAGACAAAAACATGAATAAAATTATCTATAAAATCAATAAACCATTCATTTTCACTAGTCTAGGAAGTATCAGAGTACTACCAAGAAAGTCTGATAGAACATAACTACAAGCCCAAGTATCATAAGACAATCTGATACACTCCTATATCCAATAAAAATATAATTGATAAGAAGTATCAAATGTATTGTTGACGAAATAAATAAAATGAATTTTCGAATTAATTCACTAGCTCTAATAATCTTTAGCTGAATTCCTACTCAAATTTTAACAAGTTGTTATACTATAAAATGGATAGTAAGGTGGCTCAATAAGCAATCTTTGAGCCATAAAATAAAAATATTATGCACTAATAAGAAATATGAATGTAACAATGGATTAAATCTTATGAATAAATGACATCAGTTACTAACCAACAAAATGAATATAACCATCTAAATAACTAATTTCAATATATTTTCTTACCCTATGACTAACCAGAGACTTAGCATCCACTTCATGATATAATATAATTTCTTATGCATAACAATCATGATAGGCATAGCCACTTTTTCAAATAATATAATCTAGCAATTCACATGGTAATGATAATCACATAGGCATCCATCAAGGATTCTAAGAGCCTTCAAGAACCACAAGTGGTCCCAAATAAAGGAAAGCACACACTTGGATTTCTTATGGGACTAAATGTATCATTGTTTCCTTTTTGGCTGTTTTCATAGAATGGCTTTCTGCAAATTCTAGAGATTCTTATCATGAAATATGATACTCCAACTATAAGCTCAACTATTCAAATTTAACTAACACCAAGCCAAGAGAGTGGGGTAGCTAACATGTCTATCTCCTTAATGAGTGTCATTCATTTAGAGCCCATTATATCTAAATGCTTTAGGGTTCCCACTAAATCCTTATTCAATTATCTAGAATTTCTTAGCCTATTATTCTTATATTTAATCTTTCCATATTTTGTTTTTAAAATTTCCTATCTATGATAACGCATAGAGTTCATAATGGCTTGACTTTTAACCTTAGATTCGATATTTAACTTCTTGTAGTGCAACTAAGTCTCGATTTACATAGGTATCACTAGTGACCCTTGTGATTCCAAGGAAGTCCATTGTGATCATAATGATCAATAAGGTGTCTCCTAAGATTCCACACATTCCTCAAATCACCAATGAGAGTTTTTATCATGTGACTTAAGAGCCTAAATAGAATTACTTTGTGGTCTTACCCAAATAACTTATTCAATCAAAGGTTTAGCAAACATCTTTAGCATATTACTTACATAGCCAAACCTAGCACAACCCCTATGTCATATTCCAAACTCTTCCACCCTCTTAGAAGGTCTTGCCGAAAGCCTTGCTCACCAAAAGCATAATTTACATTGTTCATAAAGGTTGACAAATGGTATTTCATGATTCTATCATAAATATCTTTTATTATAGCTTCCTTTTCTATTAAAGTTTTTCTATGCCATAGAGAATGGTTCCACACTTATGCTTACATTACATTTTCATATCAAAGAACCTTAAAGTCATAATTTGATTATGCTATTGTTTATGAATTATCCTTAAAACCTTTACCATAGTGTCTAACCTTAACCTTAATAGTTTTAGTCATAATCGAACACTTTCGTTGCTAATCATATCCCTATTTGACTTAGGCTTCGTCTAGCACACTAAACTGAGCCCTTGAAGGCTTTATAAATACTAACCAAGAATCACACATATCTTAAAATCCAATTAGGTTCTCTTGAGGGTTGAGCCATTGCCTCGTATAACTTAGCCAAGCCTATGGGTTCCATACTTCATAAGTAGGCCCTAGATAAAAGAATAGTTGGCTACAACATTATTTAGAGTTTCTTTATTATCTTTCAAGTGTCATTAAATTTTTTATTGCTTAATCTATGGCATAAACCTATATCACATTACATTCCATATATTTCTATGCATGATCTTAGTGATAAAGTACCCATTTATACAACGTCATACTATCAACAAAACTTGTGAGTAATTTTTAACATAATCATAGTGGCTCACATCAAAAAATTCATTTCATACAATAAGTTTATATAAACAATATATAATAAAGTCTCAATTTTTACACTTCTTCATCATGGCACTAAACTCTTTATCTATTCTTGCACTAATCAAGAGATAAACATTAAATTCAATCTATATTGTCAAACGCCAATTATACTTGAAAGAGAGAAGAAATACACTATGGATCGTAACTCTTAACAATATTATAATAAGGAAAAGGTGGTTATTATGTGAAGGTTATGGGGGTTACATTCAATAAAATTTGCTTGTTCTCCATGATTTTCTAATTTTTTAATAATTATCAATATAATCTATGCCTAATACATAAATGCTTAGAAAACCAACATAAATGACCAAATAGCCATAAACTTAGGATCATTTTCACTTATTTTACATGGTGTTGCCTATGTTAGGATGTGTTTTTCATCAACAAATTGCTATTCTAAAATCATCTTCCAAAGATATTACGAACCAAAGCCAAACAAGCAACATGTGATCATGTAATCTACTTTGCACTAATAGGAAAACATGTAGTATACATTTTTTTATAACTCAACTAGAAACACTACATAAGAAAGAGTACAAATTGAATCATTCATTTGCCCAAATAAATCTCCCTTATTCTTGGGTAAAAAGAATTTCCTCCTTAAAAAACTTTCATGAAAAAGAATGACAAAATTATTATCATAATCAATTTCAAAGATTTCATAAACCTTTTCACGAAGCAATTCTTTGTTATCTTAGCTTACATCTTTGCTAAAGCTATTATATGAAACTCAAGTATTCTTTCCCTACATCGAAAAGTCATGTAGACGGCTTCTTTTTTGTAAGATCTTTCCTTGTTTGAAAGCTGTAATCCTCCTTCTTCTTCGTCATAGCTTACCTCAGCTCTTCTACTTAGTATCCACTAAGTTGGCTCCTCCAAATTCCCCTTTTATGGTTGAGGTTTCTAAAATTACAAGTACTTCTTAATAGCTTATATAGCCTTTGCCACACCACCTTAAACCAAGAATTTACTTTATAAAAAACTAGTCTTGGTTTGGAGTAGCCACAATTCCTTATTTTAAATTAGCCCTCTTTTAATTTCACCCCTTTCGGTCTTCTATATAAATCTCCTTAAATTTAATTAATCTACATAAGATATGGCAATAGATTCTTCTTTCTATTATATGCATAGTTTCTTATAATATTCTGATATTCATCATATAAAGAAGTTCTTGTTTTAATCCTCATATCTTCAACTACCAAGCCCTAATAGTTAAGTACCCTATCTATATCTTTTCAAGAATTCGTGGTAGGTTAGAAGTAAGGATGAGAGAAAAAGGTAATAATATAATAAACTTATAAGCTCATTTTGATACATTAAGCAAACAAAGGTTCATTAAATCTTACAACTCCATAATGCTTCCAATCTTAGAATTTAAAATTTAAAAATTAAAAATTAAAAATTCAATTTGAATTTGAAATTAAAATACATTTAATTTGAAATTTTAATTCAGAAGAAATCGTATACCTTAATTAAATATATAGTAATTATGTGGCTAAAAATATTAGGTATAATGCACACTTTATCAAATAAAAGTCATGAAGAGCTATAATTGTTATAGCTACATATCATTCCCAATTTTTTCAATAAAATATAGATAATAAATGCCTTTTTCCATTAGCAATTAAGACTAAAAATGATAGTTGGGAATCACATGTATATTCATTATTGTTTTACTTATAATCGAGGCCTTAGAATCTTCTTTGTTATAAATATACCTCTAAATTATATTCATATCACAATTTTCTTACCACATGTGTATTCATGAATAAAAGATTATTAATGACATTAATCTTCACCAATTTTTTGATAATATATTTCTACATTTTCTTTAATACAATATAACAAAGAACTTTTAGCTAAAAGGATTTATAAATGAATTGGCACAAATTGATAAGAAGATCAGCACGATTTTTATTAATTCTTGGGTAAGATAGAAAATCATACCAAATAGATCTCATGGCATCTTTTGTACAGATTGTAGTAATATTTATGATTTAATAAATGACATATAATTATGCCTAATTTATTTAATAAAAGAATCTTAAAATGAACCTAAAACTTTAAAAATGATTAAGAAGAATCTATTAACTTCCTCTTTAAAACACTTACTATACTATAATTTGAGAGATGCTAAGGGTTGAAAGATGTTGTAGCACTTTTGATTCACACTTGGTAAAAATATATTTATAAAAAAGGTGTAAGATAACTTGAAATAATATAGACTTCAATTTATTACAAACTACAAATTAGTTACCAATTTTAGAAAGATAGATAAGATATCTAGTTAATTGATACAAAATATTGAAAAAGGAGATATCATAGCAAACTGGAAATAAAAGTTATGATGCAAACCAAATTAACAATAATTGTTAAGATAATTACACAATTGATACAATATTAAGTTTAACATCAAGAATTGAGTTTAAATAGGATAGCAACTGATGCCAACTAATAAGATGATTATTTGCTAGACTTTTAAATTTAGAGCTTATAAGATGTATCATAATTTTTTTCTTACTTACAAAAGCAAGGACATTTGTTTTTTGAAGCTTGGGAAAATATTTATTTGACTCAATAATGTAAGTCAATTAACCCAACTATGTAATGATCCTACTAAACATAATTTTTAACATGAACATTATGAAGCTTTCAAACTCTAATTTAAATTAAAAAATATTTACGTGAAAACTCATATAAATTAAAACTTTTCATGTTCTCATGATATAAATTATTATTAGGTCAACTTAATAAATTCTAATCAATGTGGATTATAAAAACAAACATAAATTACACTTCATTAAAAAATTTTAATTATACAGACAACAACTAATGTCTCTAAGTTTAATATTTGAAATTTTATGATAAGGATTTTTTTATGTTATAATTTTTATTGCATTGAATATTTATTATATTTTAAATTATAAAGTAAAGTTTTTAAATAAATATATAAAAAAAGAACAAGAATGTTTATAATTACTATTTATTCGACAAGTAATTCGAAATTGGTTTAGTTTTAAGTAAAACTATATAGCTCGGAATATCGTAATTATAAAATATTGTTAAGATTTTAAAACTTTTTTATACTATGTATGAAATGATTTTCTTGTAAGTGTAATCATTGTAGAGATGTCAATAACATAAAACTTATTATAAATTGAAACGTTAAGTAGAAAAATGTTTCGAATATTCAATACATATACATTATGTATTCAAAATTTTTTTAATACTATAATCACAACAAATTTGTTGTAGTTTATAAAATCTTTCAAATAATTGGAAAAACTAATTGTTATGGAAATTAAATATGAAGATTTTGTTTAATATGTTGAAATTTCAAATAAAAGATATAATAATAATTTAAAAATCATAAACAAGGGTACCAAAGTTTAAAAGTAATATATAAATATAAAATTCTCAAGAATTAGAATGATAATTAGAAAAAAGGAAATTTCATGTATAATAACTAAAATTAAAAAATTCAAATAGAAAACATAATTGAAAACGTTCAAATTATAACAAAATTGTAAATTTTTTAAAATGATAAAATTTCTTAAAAACTTAAAAATTACTAAGAAAATTTTCCACTAACAAAATATTAAAAATAATTAAATCTATGTTGAAATAATGCTAATAAGGAAAGATCAAATTATGTTAAAAAAATTATTTTTTGTATTAAAGAAAAACATACAATACAGATATAATTTTAAATTTTTTAAATTCTTTTTAGACAATATACATAGGACATTATAGTTGAATTAAACTATAATAATTGCTATAATAAAAATATTAGAAAGTAATACCTTAATTAAAACTAGTATGAATAAGAAAGACGTAAATGTTAGAAAATATGGTTCTTAAATAAAAATATGCTAAACATAAAATAAAATATTTTTAAATGTTAATCGTAAATTACTTTATAAAAAAGGCTTCCTTAAATGTGATGCAAATAAATGTCGATGTTAAAAATGAAAACTTAACAAATGTTAATGAATAAAAAAAAATTTAAGATATGGTGATATAATTTTTTTAAATGTTAAAAACTGAACAAATTACATAATAATTTCATTATGACACAGCATGAAGAATTTACTAAAACATAAAGTTTATAACAAATTTATTTAAATATAAAAGTTTAAACTTATATGGAATAACAGGTGGTTTGGTAAAGCATCAAACATTGAGATGTTTACCTCATCTTCAATAAAATTTGTAATAAATTTGAAGAATGGTTTTGACCATCTCTATTGTGTCGTTGGATCTTGAACTAACTTACATAACTAAAATTGTTAAGCATATTTTGGATTTATAGTAATTAGTAAGAACTAATGGTAAAAAAAAATATGTGTCATTTGATTTGCATGATAAAGTTAATGAACAACCTTTGCATACCATTTGAAGCTCTAATACACTTTTTCTTATTTTATTGGTAAGGATATATATTAATCATGATGAGTTGTTAATTAGCATAACATAAAATGTTTTTCAATTTTCAAAATAATTAATTAACTCATTATGTCTTATGTTACTAAGGTTTTATTTTATTATTTTTTATTTATTTTATTTCTTAACATTTATTATATTTTTTTTATCTCTCGACCACTACTAGTTTAATAATTTTGTAGAATGCATTTTCTTGCAAAATCTAACATCAATATGTTTTGCATATATTTTTAAATAATTTATTTTTCCATGTTATTCACTTATTTTTTATTTTTATAATATTTTTATTTGTTCATTATCTATATTTTAGTTAGTTTTGAAGATTATGTCAACTTGAACCTTTTTTAGGGTGGCTCGATTGAGAGCAATATAATGTCTAATGTTTGATGATGCTTAGCACTTAATGGACAAATGATAAGAATAATGGCCTTAATGGCCAACTATTACTAATTTAGGTTGGATAGTTGGAATTTTTTGTAGTAGGACTAAAGATGGAAGGTGGTGATGTAAGTCTGACAAAAATGGTTGAGATAAATTCAAATAATAAATTAGATATCAAATCATAACCTAAAATACCTAGGTTGCAACTTATAGTTGTAAACTCATGTAGATAAAGTAAATATTATTTTTAAAAGTTAAATGCTTATATAAAATAATATTTGTTTTTATTCCATAATAGAGCTTTAAATAGATTGTAATACTAAACCTAAAATCAAAAGAAAAACTAACTAAAATACTATTCTTAGTGAAAACATGCAAAAATCATACAATATGTTGACAAGGGTGAAAATATAATGGGGAACTTATGTGAACCATTAAAACTAATATTGAAATAAAACATTTAGCAAACCAAATAAAAGTAAATAAAATCCAATAGTTCAACTCAATTGTAATCTTAAGATAAATTGTCTGACTTCAATATGGACCACTAAGAGAAACAATACCTATCATGTGGTGTTATGCTCTAAGTGAATCTTCAACAAGCTTAGTATTGATTTTATGATCTTTCTAAACGTTTAGAATCATATTAACTGGTTGACAAAAAGAATCATTAAAAAAGTTATCAAAAGGCACCATGGAGAACTTGTGAAAGAGAATTACAAACTTAACTAAAAAATTAGTTGAAGAAACTATTGTACTTTTGTTTCTTTATTAGAATTTTGTGCATGCATGACTAAACATGCAAGCCCTTCAATACTTTGTTATTTGTTGAGCTCTTGCAAAATATACATTAGTTTGTTAGTAGGTTGTTTTGGTTTATGATCACGTAGCTATGGCTTGAATTCAAGTCACACACACAAATAGCATCTACTGTTCTATAGTTAATTGGACTAGTTTCTTTCATGCATTAGTTTTGTTAAAGTAATAGGCTTTTGTTTGCATAGCTTGTTTGTCTACTTGAGGAGAGAATAAGTTTGTTAGAGAGGAAGATGTAAGAATGTTGGAGAATAATCACTAGCAAGTCACTCACAATTTTAAGGTTGACAATGGGAAGGAAAAATAACATTTATAGTCATATATAAAAAATCTTGATAATCTAAATTGTTTAACATACATTGCATGAATTTGAAGTGTTTCTAATTTTCCTCTCCAACATGAGAAAGTAAAGGTAGAACCTCAAGTAGAATTAGATAATGGAATTAGCATAATATTTGTGGTATTGTTTTACTACCATGGGAAAATAAAAGATTTTCAAAACCAATATAGTTAATGACATTAAGTGACACTCACAAGGTTGGCATTACATGGATAAACAAAAATCAATTTTTTCATATCTACATTAAAGCTTTTTGAATCTAATTTAGAATCAAGATTTATGAATAAATGATGTATAGAACTTATGGTTGAATGCAAGATAAGGATGCAGTTCTAATGAATTCTATTATATATTGTTCTTGCTAAAAGTTTGCTACCTTGAAGGGAATAAGAAATTAACATGTTACCATGTCATTACCCTCACGATGAAACCATTAATCATAGTTTATGGAGCTATAAATATTGATAATCAGTTTTCAATTTTTTTCATCAGTGACTACCAAATTACAAAAATACTTAACTATTGGATCCAATTTAATAGTTCTAGGATTTATTGGACTAGATGTAGTTCAACAACAAGGAAATAAAAAAGGAAGAATTAGTCAGTGATGTTGTTGCTATAATCGAATATATATAATAAGATAAGAGTAACAAACTACACATGAAGTTGACACTCACATCTACTTCCATGATCAAAATCATCCCCCAGATGTTTTACATTGAAGGAAGTTTCTTATAAGGAAATTTTAGAACAATCATAGCTACCTAGACTAGAAGTTATTTCATAATATATGTTTACCCCCATCTTGGTTTGATGAAGGTCAACAATGAGGCCATCTATGTTGTAAACTATCGTTGTGCGTATTAGTATATCAATTGAGATGAAAAAATATGTTTTTTTTTATTTTAAAATTTGTCTCATTACCTCAAAAATTCCTCATAGCATTTATGTTAACATTGGGATTGAAACTTATTTTGCTACAATAGCACACTAGTACTACTAAAAGTACCCCCATTTGGAAAAATTTTAACAAGAATTTGTTTTTTATAACTTTTTACACAATTCAAGTTTGCCATACTTATCATGAAGGGAGAACTACTATGCGTAAGGTGTCAAACTTTATGTTGAATATTGTTTTTGTCAGACTAAGGCATGTCCCTTCTTAAATGTTTTTTTTTCCTTTATTTCACGATTATTTGTATGAACATCCATGACATGATGTCAATATAAGCTTTAGCAACATTTTTTTCAAAAAAATGCTAAGAGGAAGCGCACTTAGCCTTACCTTTAGTGCATTCATCAAGGCCCAAAAAAACTAAAGATCAGGAACCTAAAAGAGAACAATACATATAGGCATCCACACACATAAGGATTAAGAATACAAAAGAAAGCTAGTCATAAGCACATATGAATGTTGCATTTCACACTAGTTACATTGCTTGATCCATGTAGACATGACGTTTTCACACCAACAGTCTTTCCATATTGGCAAATTGAGAGCACAAACCTATGGCATTTGCTTTGATACCACTTGCTTCTTAGAATTTGTGGAATTAAGCATCTAAGGCTTAGATTATCCTTATTATTATGTTATTCTTTTTAATTTCCTTTATCATATTCATCAAACTAAATATTGCCTACTCCATGTCGAATATTTCATTTCTTAAATAGTAATTTTTAGACATGGAGTGATCCTTTTTTGATCTCCTTCTTTTGCCATGATTGTACACTTCTAGAAATGTTGATCAAGGTTAGCATTCAGAGTTAAAAAATTCACTTCTTGTTAGAGCTTGATTAACTTCTTCCAAGTTGAAAGTTGTACACACAAAGTTTGTCCATAATGATGTTTTAAGAATATTAATATAAAAAATGCTATTAGGATTTTTCTTATTGAACTTATCATCCATCTTACATTAGATTTTGTTTCACTATTATCTTTTACTATATCAAAATTATACTGAAAATACTAAATCATTTTAACCTTATATGGATTCCTTAGTCATAGACCATTCGTGAGTCTGGTTTATGAGAAATAAAAAATTATGGGTCAATTGGTTTAAACTCTAGCTCAATAGAAAAAGGGTTCCATGCCCCTCCACCAAGCCTTCCCATTAAACCTTAAGGCATACACTTGTAAAATGATTTACTTTGATACAAGCTTTAACAATTATGGTTTGGTTAAGATGGAAGAAAATTATAGAATTTGTAGAGCACATTACATAGACTAGGTTTAATAAATATTGCAGTATTATTATGCTATTAATTATTATACCATGTTAGGGTGTTAATCATGTTAAATACTAGTTCTTAAAAACAATAAATCTTTTTTCCAAGTGAAACTTGAATTCAATAGTCATATTAATAAAACATAAGAGATCACCTTGTTATTTATTCCATTATTAAAATAGAAGTTTATCTACACCCTCATTTGATCTCGAAATTGATATGAAATATAGTTACAATTGCCCTCTTAATAAAATCCTAAAAATAGAATAATGTATATATAGCAAAATATCTAGTCCAAACCAACTAAGATTTCTAGTTTAATTTAATAGCCTTAAGGTACATCCTACTTTGATCCATGTAGAAAAGTTCACCAATGAATGTGCTCCCTCATCTCCAAAAAATTATAAGTTATCCATCATCACCTATCCAAGGCCATGGTTTTGATTCTTTTCCCTACTTCTTCAAGGTTTAGCTTTTATAATGCCAAAGGAAACAACAAATAATTCCTTATATAGTTGGCTCAAGAAATCTCCTAAAGATAATGTGCCTGAAGGTGATCTTAGTTAAAGATAAGGCTTGCTTAATTTACTTCCTGATATCTTGGAATTCAAGGGAAGGTTTACATTTTGAGCTTTTCTTCATGTCTTCAATCTTTCTAGTTTTTAAGCATCCAAGTGAATTCACACCTAAATGAAAGCATTCATGGAAGTGATTTCAAACAATATTGTCACCCAAAACCTTTTTGTATGAGACATAACATTCTCTATAAGGCTTTTTATCTCAAATCTATGGACAATAAGAATCTAGTCATCCTCTATTCCAAAAATGAAAAGTGAATTGATGCCAAATGAGTGATAAAAATTTTAATGTGCATCGAGACATTGATTTGCATACAATAGCAAAATAAAAAATGAGATGATAAACACTAGAAAAAAAATATGTAACACACACAAGGCATCAAACCATGGTAGTTTTAGCTAGGAGAGGACTAAGACTAATGCATGAGTCACATTGTATGCAAGGATAGTTGTCTCACTAATAACATAGAGATGGTGTACTTGGAAAGGTGTTTAATAAAATTGTCTCTTTGATAATGAAAGGTCAAATTAAAGGTGACTTGGGTGTTGATTGAAAGCAATGAAAAACAATACTATGTTTTACAAAAAAATCTTGAGTAACAACTACATGTAAAATTAGTTCTAACACTTATGAAAACAAAATTAAGAAAAGTACTTAATGCAATGATAGGTTGGGCTAGAAATTTTAGAAAACATTAAGAAATCATGTGAAAAGGAATGATGAAATGAACAAAAATGATGAAATAAAGGGAAATTAATGAAGTCAAAGAAACAACATAGTGAAAGAGACCATAATGTAGGTACGATAGGAAAGTGATATCATATAATAATAGCTAAATTAGCATGCTTACTCATCATTTGAATCTTGCTCCACTATTCACTAAATTAGATCTCTAACAAGTCATCATGTTAGACTTTTGTTACAATCTAAATTAGAACTCAACAAAACACAGCAAAACAATGGAAATTTTTCTCCCACAATGATCATCCATTTTAAAGGATAGGTTTCCAAATGTTTAAAAAATCAAGGAAAATAGAAGAAAATAAAAAAAATAAATTCAAAATTGAAGATTGGTGTTCAAAAACTATTTCCATATAGATTTCTAAGAAACAATCATTTAATTTTAAAAAAAACTATTTTCTAATCACCTATTTGTCAAAGTTATGGTTTAGACAACTTCAAAATTACTTTTTTAAGAGCTATCATTTTTCATCAGACGTTATGTGGTCAAAGCTATTATTAAGTACTTTTATAAAAAGCTACATTTTTTGTTTCAAGCTAACCAGGTTTGCTATGGCCCTCATGATTTTTATAAAGGTTGGCACGTCATTGATTTTGTCATTATGTTCCTCGTGAATGTGTTGCACTTTGGGTCAATGAATTAATAAGATATCAACAATGTCAAAGGTCATATCAAGATAGTCATGTCATAAATTCATTTGGGGTGGGGGTAGTACAATGTTGATGGTGCCACGGGTTTGATCTGAGTCAATGTATCACAAAGTGGTTTATTGGGTAAGCTGTCTTAATTGTCTAGGTTTGTTTACAAGGCAGATGACCTTTACTACTGGTGGGTAAATCTAACAGGTTGCTACAACCTAGTGGATCTAGGTGTAATTGTGTGTTATGGAAACTCATGCATGGGATTAATCCTAAATGACCCATTCACTAATCTATTTTGATGGAATATAGTACAAGTCAGCATCAAGTTTAATCAGGTCAATTCAAAGATGAGTGATAAAGGCAACAAGGAATGATGAAATCAATAGAAATGGGCTTAATTAGCCATTTTTTGTTCTCTTATTCATTCATGATGTGAATTTTGAGCATAGAATAGAATTTTAAGCTTTGCTTTAACTCAACACATAAGGAAAAGATAGCTTGACTATTTGGAATTGTAGACACATGTCTAACTGGTCCTTAAGCAATAAAAATCTTAATTGGGGTCCTCTCTTAATTCCTTAAAGTAGAAGTGTTTCATTTTAATGAGTTGCCTACTCTATATTAGTCGTCATAAATATCTAATGTGTCAGGGTTTAGTTTTTATGATACTTCGAATTTTATGGAAATATCCTTATTCCTTGTTAACCTTTCCAATGAGAAAGATACCTTTGATAACTCTAACTTTTTGTTTTTTAGCATTCATATCTATTAATGCTTCTATCTTCTTACTCTTCTTACCATGATAGCTAGCAAGCACTGAGCTCCACAATGTATTTATTTGGTTCGACCTTTGAGATTTGAAATGGATAGAAAACTCTTCAATTTAACTTCTACAAAGTTCATTGAGGAAACCATTCATACTTATTTCTGATCATCACAAATTCTCCTTCTAAGAATTATTTAAGCTTGTGGTGTGCATTAGCTAATCTATTGTATTGCTCATTACTAAGATTTATTGTTTCCTTAAGATGTTAATGAACCTACCTTATATGCAAAGATTTATGTTCATTCTTGAATCAGTAATAGGATTAGGTTAAATAGGTTAAAAGGTTCATATTCATCATTGGATTCAAAGGGGTTCGTTCTTGTGGACAAAATCATGGAACTATTATAAACTTTCTTGCTTGTGGCAAAAGATGATCGAAATTATTTACAAACACCATATATGATTTCTTGGGGTATGATTATGAACTCAATTTGATCAAAAGCTATGGGTGATATGAAAATAGGAATTTTAACCTTATTTGCAAAAGATGCCAAATGGTTTTTTGAAAATACCAAGTGAGGCAAACATCGTTATCAGTGATTGCCAACTTGAGCAACTAAGCAAACATAGATACTTTGTCAAGTATGGTGTGGAGGTTGGAGAATAAATTCTTGGGTCATAGCTTCATTGAATTTCACAAATTGTTTTCTTAATTGTAAGGGTCAACTCAAAATTTCTCATCCTAAAATGACCAGTATTAGGGTATTGATGATAATAAAACTATTAATGAATTTCCAATGTAGGTTGGTTGGCCATGAAAAACTCTTAATATTATTTATTTACTAAGATGTTTTGTAATCATTTGTAGCCTTAAGTTTTTCATAGTAGATGATCCATCAACTTTTAATGTTTGAACCCCAAAATTTTAAGATGATGGGAAACAAATGTACAATTTTTTATGTTGGGTAGGGTGATCCCACTAAGCATGGAACAAGTCTAAGGTGTTTTGATTTATTTTTAATGGCATAACTAAAGTTGAAGATGTCATTGAAGTAAACTATCACAAACTTTCTTAATCAAGGTATTTGGGTCATCATTCTTATAAATGTGCTTGGTGTGTTTAATATGGTGATGGGAATGGCTAACCTCCTATATAATCTAACTCTTATTTAAAATTCATTCTTCACTTATCCCTTTACTGGACTCTATCTTGGTGCTTTCTATGTTTTAAATTCATTTTTGATAAAATAGTGTCTCCTTTTGTTTTGGTCCAAAATTTCATCCAGGCAATGGATAAGAAACTATATTTCACACATTTTGCTAATTTCTTTATTATTTAAACAAAGTCTCCATGAAACATTCTCTTTCAGGGATAGAGGTGTAGGAACGATGCATGGATTATGACTTTCTCAAGCGAATCCTTTTTCTAATCTGTCTTGCACTTGTTAGTTGAGTGTTTGACGTTTAGAAGGATTCATCCTATAATGTGACAAATTTAGCAAACTAGTACCTAGTATGAGGTCTACAACATATTGGATATCATGAAGAGGTGGTAAACCGTGGGGTTTCATTTGTAAAAATTTTAGAAAATTTAGATAAAATGGATTCTACAATGAGTAGTATGGCTATATAAGGTTCTTCTATGGCATAAATGAATAGTTCTATCAATAAATTCTTTATCTAACCTACCAAGGGACATAATAGTATTTTTTTTATTTGGGATTTAGGTGGTTTTTGATAGGTCTGACATGGTCTTTAGGTGTTAATTTGTGTATTTTAAATATTTAGTCATGTTGTGTAAATGTGCAGATGTTGGTTTTGCTATCAATAATGCCATCATGGTCATATAAGTATGTCATAATAAGATGACACTTCATATTAACAAAAGAAAAACATCACATATGATATATTCAAAATTATTGGCAAAATTTAACTAGTATATTTCATTTTTTCTTGACACACTCATATTTTGTTAATAAAAAAATAGTGTATGTGTTTAGGTGATGAATGATCCAATGTGTTATGTATGTTATACCATTTGTATAAATGGCATTGATGCTATTGTCACTTTCTATGATATATTTATAAACCTTTTCTCTATGTTTGACAAAGATTTGAAAAATGGTGGTATGTCTTCGGTCTTTACTTCTCTATGGTAAGACGAAGGTGCTTCTAATGACTATAATGGTCTAGTTTCATCAATGCTACTTTCTCAATACTCGTTGGAGTATTCATTTGCAAAGTAGGATTATGAAGCATATTCTTTGACCTCTTATTTTTTCATTGGTGTTCAATTCCCCATAATTGTCTTCCCTCGATATACCTCACTTGTTATTTTTGGTATTGGGCTACCATATGACTTCACTTGCAACATCGAGAACAAGTTACAAGGGTGATTAATTAATAAGTTGGTTGGGTTTCACTGTAAGTCTAAGGATAGGGAGGGCTTGGGTGGCATGTTTTGGTACAATACTTGTGGAGCATCTGGTGTTGCTCGGCTTCAAGTTTATCATGGTTGATGCTTCAACACTTTTGACTTGATAAATTTTTATAGGTTTCATAGTTAGTGGAATTCCTATAAGCCTCTTTTAAGGTGTGAAAATATTTCATGAAAATCTCTCTCTAATATACCTTTAAGCCCAACTGAGATTCTGGAAGGGGGGACCAAAGGGTGAACATTAATAGCGCAATGCAAATGTACTCAAAAAAATTAGTGATGCACTCATTAACATACTTTCCTCCATTTGTTAGCCATGTCATTGGTCAAGTAAGTGATTCTTTTAATAGAGGAATATATATTTTGATGAGTGGTGATCCCATTTGTCAACATTTTTTGTCATTTTTATAGATATTTCATTTTGTTTTTCCCAATTTCATTTGTGCAAACAATACCTTTGCTTTTCATTCATTAGAAGCAATGGTCCAAAGAAACTTTCAACTCTGTATTTTTTAAGATTTATGATACCTTCAAAGATGGGATGTCATATTTTTTGGATGTCACGTGATTGTTACCATCATTATCATAGTATTAACCCAAGTTGATTATAAGAGGTGTTTGATTAGAGTGGATGACAATATTAGATTTGAAAAGGTGAGCTTATTTTGAGCTTGTTCTAGTTCGATTATTCTGAAACAATATCTGTCTTACTTGTCTTCTAAAGTTTGTAGTCAAATTAATCAATCTTAGAGGGTCACTTGTGCTTGGTTGATGTGTGGGAGTTCTATGTGAAAAGTTCTACATGACATGATGTGCATGAATTATGCCTTTAGGAAAAAGAAAAGAAATCTCCCCTTGTTTGAGCCTTATCACTTTTTTAAAGATTAGGTGCTAATAAAGGAAAATAAAAAAGAATGTTTAGTTTAGCATTATTTTGCTATTAACATTGTAAACACTAATTTAACCAAGCTTTGAAGCAATATTTGATTTTTAACTAGTTGTACCAACTATAATCAACATTTAAACATTAGCCAACATAGATTTAGAAAAAAGAAAATGAGATGATGAGCATGAGAAATCTGGAAAGGCAACAAACATGAGAAAGCTATGCAGGGAAAATTTAGTCAAAAAGGAAGTGAGAACAACAAAGGGTGCATTTCTTATGCTAATCCTATTACCAATTGAATGGCACAAAGAAAGGGTATTTGGAATGCAGTTTGACAAAACCTATTTGGTTATATGGAAAGAACAATATAAATATCACATGGGTGTAGATTAAAAGCCTTGGGAAACAATAAGAAGCAATAGAGAAAAGATGGAGTAATAATATAACTTGAACATATAGCCGATTTATACAAAACAAAAAGTTGAATTAAGAATAGAAAAGAACGTGACCATAAGTAGAAGTAGAAATCTAAGAAAACATTAAGTATCAAAGTGAAAAAGAACATTGAAGTGCATGGAAATGACATAATAAAAGTGAATCAGTGATGTAAAAGAAACATCAAGTGAAAGGAACCATTGTGCAGCATCCACAAGAAGGCAAAGCAATAGTGGTTATAGGTAAACCTGTACATTGTCCCATCGTTTATGCTTTGCATGCCTCCACCTAATATTGAAGCCTAGATGATTCATCATGTTAGAGTTCTCATTGTGATTAATTCTAGACCTCAATTAGACATAATTCAAAAAGTGGAATTTTCCACATGTAAGGACCATCTCTTTGAAAGGGTATTCCTCCAATTTTATAAAGAGGCTATGGACAAAATAAAAAGAAATTAAAACTGTAAAATTGATGTAATTAAGACTTACCAAAGTTCAATTTGAAATTCTACCTTTTCAGTTTCAAAAAATCTATTTTCTAAAGGGTATTTGGTAAAACTTTGGTCAAAAGTTATTGGAAAATTTCTTTCTAAAAAGGTTGTTGTTTTTGGCCCAAAGTTTCTATGGTTCAAACAGGTTTGAAACTAACTTCGTAAAAAGTTGCACATTCAGTTTTTTATAGGTCAAGTTCACATGGATCATCGAAATCAATTTGTCTTGTTGTTTTATGGATTAAAACAATGAATTGGCACACTCATTGAATCTTTTGCAGGTAAAATTAAAGTACATGTGTTGTATTTCTAGTCATCGAATCTTTGTAGTGTCAATAATGACATCTTCAAGTTTGAGTTGATATGCCATGGATGAAGTTAGTGGGTCAATGTGACATCGATGTTGTCGTGGATCAGATCTAGTTTAGTGCAAAACAAAGTGTGATGGTAACTAAGCATAACATTAGTAGATCTAGTCATTTGGGGATCTTAGATATTTTGCTACTTTTAAGTTGATACTAATTTGTAAGTACGAAGTTGCAGATCTTTGTGTGTTTATAGGTCATATGAGCTCATGATTTAGATTAGATTTGAAAGACCTGTTCATTGCTCTATTCTAGAAAAACATGATCCATGTATGATATTAAGTCTAGTATGGTTTGTGGTCAGTAACAAACAAATCCATCAATGAAAATTGGCCATTTTTGGATCCTTTTCACTTTCTTCGCAAGATGGTTCAGCTTATAATATAATTTTAGGCAACATCTTTAACTCTACATATAAAGAATTGATAATGGATTCCCCAAAAGTGTCAATAGATGTTTGATTGGCTTATGTGCATAAAAAAATGTTAGCTGATGACCATACTATGAAACTTACCAAGTCTTTTTGCTTTGATTGTCCCTCACATTCTATTGCACTTAAGAGAAATGTGTGTGCTATGCTCTAAAGATCTTACTTTACATGTTTTAAAAGTTGGTAGATTTTTTATGATAATGGCTATTGGTCCCAAAAGTCCAACTTGTATTAATAATAGTAATCAAATTCTTGGTAAGTGAAAACAAGAGAATAAAATTGGTAGTAATGAAAAAATGCCAAGAGTATTTTAGTTTGTTTTGTTTCTAACCAAGTGGAACCATTGCATAACAAGTTGAGAAGGCATCACATGTTATTTTAAAAAAGATAAACAGATGAACCTCACCTTGAGAATTTTTCTTCTTGTGCTATTACATAACCCTTGTATATTTTGCTAGTTGGAACATAACATAAGTGGGTCTCTTATAATTTTTAAAGCCAAACGTTCTTGAAATTTGTGGGTTAGACTCAACCATCGCAAAAATGGCTACCTTCGAAACTAAAACCAAATCAAATTATAATTGAAAAAGACAAATCGCTTTGCTTAAAGCATCACACATAAGATTCTATAAAATGTTGCTCATGTGTAGAACATATGAACAATAAAAAATATTTCTACAAACTTTGTTGATTCTTGAGGTTGACGAGGAAAATTGGTACAACAATGTGCTTTACTTCTTACACAACACTTCTAGTAAGTACTTGTAAGCTTTTGATCTGGCAAGGGTTTTAAAATAGTTAAATGTCATAAAATTAATTTAATGAAGGAATAGTAGTATTTGATTGTATTAAGAAATCTTATGTAACATGAATTCCAAAATGTTTTACTAACTCTACCTATAAAAATTTAGAATAGCTTTGCTTTCTTAAAAAACTAATTTAATCCCTTCCAATTGTGAAATTAACATTAAACTTTTATAGATAGGCTTAGGAGTAACTTAAGAAGGACTAGTAGCTATTCAAATTTATTGTTTACATAAACAACCATATTTACTAGTGATTAATAATTCCTAGTGAGATAGATATACTTTATGTTAGGAATAGTCTCTATAAGCATTGTGTTGTTTATGTGTATTTATCCTGACTTTCCAAACATATATAACAATGTCTAATCAATTGTTTTGTCATGAATGTTTGTGGAATTATAAGAACAAATGTTTCTTTGTTCTACACAGTGTTCATAGACATATGTTGGATGTACTCTGGATTTATGTTTGCTAACAAATATTTGAAGTACCTTAGATCTTTTTGTGTGTAACAAATATTTTTCGATACATGCTTGCTGTCATTGCCCTAGTTGGATTCTTAAAACATTTTAAAACCATTTTACGAGTGAAGTGTGAAAACATTCAAATGATTTTTTTGACATTTTTTTAAAAACATGCTACATGCAAATTTAATCATAGAAGTTAAAGTTTGGAAAATATCCACACAAAGTTTTCCAAAATTTTTTTTTATTTTTTGACATTGCAAAGGATATTTCTTTCTTTCAAGCCTCTATGATTCTTTCAACTTCAATTTGCATTTCTTTTTCAAATTGAAAGTTTGTCTTAGCATCATGAATGATCTTGATCTATTATTGATTAGTTGCTTTGAGCACACTTATTACTTCAATTATGATTTTGAATTAGCCTAATTTGAGGTTCATTTGGACTGCATTTTAAGCTTATTAAATTAATCTATAATCCACTAAAGTGTTGTCTATAAGTCACATTGATTTAGTGTAACTAATTGACTTGACAAATTTGTTAGTGGCTTACTTTATTAATATGGTTATACTAAATTTAAACTTGAGTCATGAGGCTTAGGAGTCCAATAACATAGGTATTATGTGATCCACAAGAAAAATAACTAAATACTAAAAGAATAAAACCATTATTATCAAATAATTCAAAAATTTCATAAATAAGTAGGAATGTTTTTGTGCAAATAAAAATAATAAGAAAACCAATGATACATGATGTTATGTAGACGATGAAAAATCTAAGACCTCAAAACAATATGAATAATATGTTAAATATTAATTTTCTTATATAGGCGTAGAACATATATACATTTTCTTTTTGTCAATGAGTTGTCTAGTTATTTGAAGTGTCATAAATAGGTTATTACAAGAAAAGAAATATGTGTGGTAAGCATAAAAAATTTTAAAATCATAGGAAAAGAGATGTGATTGATATAAAATATTATAAACAATAAATACTTGGAAAAAGTTGCTCAATATTACTTGCTAAAAAATTCTCATTGTAAAAAAAATTAAACATTTCATAAATAAGAAAAAATCATTGAGAAAATGGTACGCTTAAAATGATAAAAACAATTTGAAAAACTTATTTAAAAAATATTCTGAATATGAAAGTGAAGTCTAATTTTGCAACATAAAAGGATAATTGTGAACATATTTGAACATTTGGAATATTTAAAAGTAAGTCCATAAAAAGTCGATAAACAATGTCAACATGTAATATTGGTCAACACCACGAAATCATCTTGAATAAGGCTCATGGTTGAGATGAAAGAGGCCTTTTGACTTTGTTGGCAAGGTTTTTCTTTTCTCATGAAATGTCACTTTTTTTAATTGAGGTGCTGTGACTTGTTTGAAGTAGTGTATTTGTGTAGCTACAAAGCTTCATTGGTTTTTATGTGAATTAGCAAAATTAAATTGTTGTTTTATTAAATGGATTCATATTATTAGCTAAAAAATGCTTTTTATGTATTTAAAATATGGAGATTAATTGTTACATGTGTGACTTTTTAGTCATGAAGGTAATTTTGTGCATGCTCATAGTCATGAAGAAGGGAGCAGGGTTGTCTTCCATTATATTCCATCTTATTCAAACTTTTTTTTTGTTCTATATAATTTGGTATAAGGGTTCTCTTTCATCATACGCAATACGTTAAGAAGCTCCATTTCTTTATACACCATTATATGTGTATAGATGTCAAGCTGGGCTATCTTTTATTATATTTTTTCTTCTTTAGCATAAAACATTTCCAATGGAAGATAGGATGCATAGAAAGGTCAACTTAGGCCCACATAATAATTTTTGTTAGTTATTTAAAAATTTAATTTATATTATATTATAACAAGACATGTTTAATGATAAAATATTTACAAATATTCCATGTTTGCATCAATTATTTTTGCTATATTATCTTTGTCATTTTTGTTTTAGTATTAAGATTATTTCAATAATAAATTTTGTAGAATTTATGCACTAAAAATAATTGAAATTTAATATCATCATTGTCATTGTGGAGCTCTAGTTTGCATATAGATTGAAATAGTGGGGTGCATATTCTACACATCCTTTCCTTACCTTTTTTCTTCTTCATCATTCTTCTTATTTATGGACTAAATTAGATTCCAACTATCAGATTCTTATCATATCTACCTTCACTATCAATTTGTTTTCTTATCAAAGCATAATTTATGTTAGTCAAATGAGCATGATGATCCATAACAATTACTTGTTGCATTGTCACACTTTGTTACACTTTCCTCATTTTTAGCAATTTTTTCCAGCCCTTGTTATGGCTCTCAATCATTGCATTTTTATTACATACATGATGTCAACACATTTCTATAAGCTTTCTTCAAATAATTCTTGAGTAGTAGTACATCTGCAATGATACCCATGACCTCGTTATCTTGTTTATGTTGCACAACCTTATTATGCATCATCTTGACCAAGTAGCTCACAAGATAGTAATAGTCACAAGTGCCTTGTCTCTTTTACCCCCAAACTAATGACTAACTTAGTGAAGTAATTACATCTAACTACTTCAACATAAATTGAAATTAATCAGGGCTTATCGATTGTCAAATCTTTTTTTAAATTATTTCTAGCCTAACTTCAAAGTAAATTCCAAACAATTTATCGATGATATTTTGCAATATTTTGATGTAATTCTTATGCCACTAATGGCTTACTTTTTTTACATTAGGTATATTTTGAAAATATTTGGTATATATTCATGTTTGCAAATTAGATTACAGAAGTCCTGTCAATTTTATTGTTATCTTATGAAAACTTATCACTCTTGAAAGACACAATCCCATCCATTCAATCTACTAAAAATGAGCATCTATAATTATGTCTTAGTTACATGCTTTTCTATTATACTCAAACCATAAAATGGTTCACGTCACACAATTATTGTATTATACTACTTAATCCACTATCAGAATCCATCTAACTATTATGTGCAATCTCTTACTATGTTTAACATTAAAAGTTTTGGGAAGATAAAAATTTTATTAATGAGAGTAATAGTTCTCATAGGAATTACCTTGGTTAGTTATATCTACAAAGATTAATCCTATTGCACTTCTTATAATCATTTCAATGAACTTTGATAAATCTATTAAAGTTTAAGACACTGAAACATACTGTATTATTATCAACTTTTCAAAGTTCTTACATAATAGTTGGTGTGATGCATTATATGGCTAAATTTATATTATACTTGGAAGAACTTAGTTTTGGTTAAGTACGAATTTGGCATTTTGACAAAGTAATTTCTATAGCATAAAATATCAATCTTATTATTCAAAATGTCATGTTTAAATTTCATCAAAGATAACCACAAAAGTGAAGTTTTGACATTCTTTAACACAAATACAAATTTGAAGAACTTTAAAAAAATTTATCCACTTATGTTAGATCTAAATAAAACTTATTAATATCTTAATAATGTCTTCCTAATGTTACTCCTCAATATAGTAATTAAACATTTAAAGCATTACCTTCTTGAAACATTTTTACCTAAGTTTATTTATCTTGGGCTTATTCTAAATAAGTCACCGAAAGAAAAAAGTTGAATTCTGTTACTTCCAAAATGTTTTTTGTCATTAATTTAAAATATCAATCTAAGCATAAAAGTTTATTTTCTTATGCATATGAATTATTTTGTATAACATTATTAGTAAAACCTTTAAAGAAAATATTGAACTCAATGAACACATTAACAGTATAATTATATAAAGAATGTGACCTCTTGGTTTGTTTAATAATATAGAACAAGTTATATTATGAGGTTTAATAATGATTGTATAGGGATGTTTCTTTATTGATAGGAATTGTACAATTTAATTTTTATGACGATTTATGTACAAAGAAAGTTTTGATACATGAAGTTTAACATTTTCATGCATACATTGGCTTGGCTTCCTTTTCTTTTACACTTTGTCAACTTTTTGTTATCGTTGTGGCAAAAAGGCAAGGACTAAATCAAGTTGACGTATTCTCTTCCTATCTTTTTCGTCCATCATTTTTGTTCTAGTTTTTTATTTGTAACAAAATATTTTTCATTCTTTTTTATATTAAATATTTTGTTTGCTAATATAGAATTTAATTATTATTAATAACCTATATATTCTATTTTTTTGTTATTATTAGTTTGTATTTTTTACTGTTTTATTTTTTTCCACATATGTGTAATGTTTTATGACAAATAGTACACTATACTTTGATTACTTTTAGATATTTTGTGCCATCAACTATTTTAGTTTTTGACTCCTAAAAAGTTTTTTTTGCCCTTTTTTTGGGCAAAACATTTTTTCTTGTCACTTTTTATTGATGTTGTGTTATGAAAAAATTTGTAATATTATTAATTTTGTATTCTTATTTATTTTATTTACTTCGAATTTTCATTTTTTAAATTTACATTTTTATATGTTATATAATCTAAATAATATATATGTTTAATAAACTAGATAAATTTTTACTTTTTCCTATTTTAAATTTTCATTATTTTGACAATAAATTTTTTCCCTAGTATTATGCAATTTGTTTTGTCATTTTCTATATAATTTTGATTAGCTTAGAGTTTTGGCATAATAATATTTTTTTTCTTTGCTTGACAAATCCCATTATATTGGGACAATCATAGGCCTGCCTAGCTTGCTATGAAAATAAGGAACAAAATGTAAATTGATCAAATGCTAGAATTATTTTTCCAAGATCTATAATTTCAAAATGTTAACCAAAAAATAAAAAAAAAATAAATGAGCAAAATTAAATATTTTAGAAATTCAAAATATTGAGTGAAAGAACTAATGAACCTAGGTTAATATGCAAGAAAATTGTTCTATAAAAAAATGCTAAATATATTAAATGAGAGAAATTTGTAAAATTTAGCAAATTAAATACCATAATAAAAAAATATTAAATAACATTCAATAAAAATTTGTGAGAAAGAAAATGGCCAATCATCACAAAATAAGTGTACTACAAATTTTAAACATTATGCATAAGACATTAAAAATAATTTATGAAATTAGGTAATGACGAATTTGCCAATAAAAAAGAACAAAATAGTTAAAAAATATTTACACCATTAAAAGTGATTTAAATAATTATTAACATATGCTTTAAAAATGAACAAAACATTTCTTTGTAATGTTACGTACAAATATGTTAAAATAAAAAATTTGAAATAATTAAGAGATAAATGATTGCAAAAAATTATTGAATAATTTAATGCTTCATCATTACGTCAATTATATGAAGTTGTTACAACAAAATTCCAAAATACATATAATTTATATTTATAACATTTTCACAAGAACTATTTTCCATATTGATAGCTTGGAAATTTTCAAATATAAAAAAATTTGCAATATTTTCTAAGAAAGCATTTCCTAAAAATTTTAATAAAAAGTATTCTTTGTAATTAAAATATATTAGAATTTTTAAAGAAAAATATACGATATAAAAAATAAATTTAAAAATATTCAAATTTAGAAATGTTTTCCTATTTCTTCAAAAACAATTTATGTAAAAACATTTTATTGTTAAATATATAAATAAGAAAGTTTTAATGATTCAAAATATCTAGATTGTGTGATGTCAGCTAAACAATTTAGAAAATTAACATGTGAACATAAATGTTATAATATAAATAAAATAAATCAAAATGATGTGAAATCATTTCGGTTAGAATAAAAATACCGTAGATGATCAAAATTGTTTAAATTATTTGTACAAAATATTGAAAAATTTATATTATACGAAAAATTATAGAAAATAATTATTTTTATATAATTAAGATAAGTATTATGAAGAATGCTTCAACAAAGAGTTTTCCTAACGATACAATATAATAAATAAGCAATAAATGTTAATGATATTTAAATATTTGAAAACTTGTTCGATTTAAAGAGTACTTTGCTAAATAAAATGTGCTAAATTTAAATAACAAAGAAAAAACAATAAATAATATGTGGTAATTATAAAATTATACTTATGAGGTTTGATAAATTTACACAATACATTACAAAGTTTTGCAATAACATAAGCAAAAACCATCTTATTATTGTAAATAAAAAAATAATTATGATAATTTAATAGTGAATATATCGAAAACTATTTATAACTTATCAAAATTATGTTGTATATGAAAAGTTAAATAAGCTTGAAATATAATTAATTTATTTATAATATAATTGTTAAAATCAAAAGTATAACACTTAAATAATTAGTTTACGCATTAAACAAAGGGATATTATCCTCCATATGAAATGTTAAATAAGTTTGTAAAACAATAGTTTGTTAATAATAAAATTGTTAAAATTCAATATACATAACACTTAAACAATTAATGTATGTATGCAAAAAATTGGTACAACCATCTCATTAGCAATAACAAGATGTTTTTTTACTTACATTATTGTGCAACTTTGTAATGCATAGTATAAATTTAACAAATATTTTAAATACAACACCTTTATCCATAATCAAAGTGATTAAATATCATGTGCAAAAGCATTTGAGGAACGTCTTAGGCCTTCTTTATATCGCCCTTAAACTGGATTGTAATAGCAATTCTTTTTCAAAACTTTTGTAAATATTTGTAATTTTTTAAATTGTTTTTTAGTTTTTTTTATTTTAGTGATTTTATAATTTCCTAATTCAAATGACCTATATATTTAGCTTTTCTGATAAATTTCTCTCTCAAATACCTAAAATTTTATAATCAAAGTGTCAATTAATGCTTTGTTGAGCTTAGTAAAGACTAGATTTTTTTTGGTTAAAGACTGTAGCATAAATAGTGAATATAGTTTGATGACTCAACCTATTGGCCTTGGAGTCGAGGACGACAATATTTTTGGAGTGGCTAATATACAAAGAATTTCACTTTTAAATCTATATGGTAGCATGTTGAACCATTAATTTGTTTTGTAATTGTGGCATATAAAATTATCAATTTTTTATGTATATCTGAATTTGGTTTAAGTTGAATTTCAATTGAAGGTATTTGAGTTCTTGAAATTCTTATAAATATTCAAATATTTTTTGGATATAATTTTCTTAAAATTATTATAAAAAATATTTTTTTCTTTGGCACACCACAACTATTGAGCCTAAAGTGCTCGGTTCAACTAACTCGTATAACCTGGGTAGCATGGGCCTTAGGCCCTGCACTGGCGAAGAACTTGTCGGATCAAAGACGGGTTACGCTCGAGTTTCAGTCAAGTCATTTTACTATTATAGTCTCTTGGTCAATCGATTTAGCACATTACTTATGAACAAATGTAGGAGAAACGAGTAAGGATTGATTTGGTAATTTGTTTAAGTAAATCAAGTTTAGTAAGACACATGGATGTGTGCTGGCAACCAGGGGCATGACTTCTAGAGAACACTAAGGTTAGCCAACCCCAATAAGCTAATTATATGTAGTTGATGTATTATAAACATGAAATACTTCAACTACTTAAAAATGTGGGTTTAAAAAAAGTTATTACCAAACTTTAGATTTCTATACTGATGTGCATTTTTGTAATTAAATAGTCCAAATCATGGCCACATTTGTGAAAAGTTAACTTTCTTATGGTGTTCATCCATAATAGTTGATCCAATCGTTGAGAGTCTCTTCTCCTATGTAAGCAACAATCTAATCATTGTAATTATCCTTCTAACTTTCAAACTCAATGCTCCAGATCCTATCTCACTGTAACTAGATTTGAACCCTTTATCGTTTAAGCTAATTCGATGATTACTGCTTCGTTTTCTTAACTAGATGGCACCTGTACCATCTTCTCTATCTATATTGAGTAGCTTTCTGAAAAGTAGATTATAGACATTAGGGAGCTATTTTTTAAGTTTTTTTTATTTCAACTGCATATAGAGATCATTTATCAAACATTAAAATATATGAATCAACTTGAAAATTTTCATACAAGTTGAAATGATGTTTAAATTATGAGTAAAAATTTTTTATACAATTACGAAAGTTGTAGATTTTAGTCAATCTCTATTTCTCCTACCTTTGTTCATAATCATTTTTATATTTCCTAGAAACATCAACTTCATTCATATAACGCTATTGTTCAAAGAATTATAGGTGTAGGAAATTTTGTAAGAAAAAACGTAAGGTTTTGTGGACAACTCGAGTTCTATGGATGAAACAATAGTTTTTTAAATTATGGCTTTAGAATTTACATAATTCTAATTTTTGTGATAATTTGAGTGCAATTTATTTAGCTATTGATCTTGTTCAACACTCGAGAACAAACATATAGAATTAAGATATAAATTTATTGGAGAGCTTGTATAAAAAACATTTAGTTGTCATTTGTGCTATTTTCTCCGTAATGAGTTGATATTTTTACTGGGCCATTCGTTATCGAAGTATTTAATAAACTTAGATTAAGCTTAGATGACATAATACTCTTTGAATTTTTAAAATATGGAGAGAACTATGTGTTAAAATTCAGGGTGAGGGTAAGCAAGAATTCAAGAGAAGTATAGGTATCATATAATTTATATACCACAATGTTGAATATTAAATTTCTTAATTTTCCATTAATGTTATTTTTTCTTTTAGCTTTAGTTTTGTAATCCTCAAGTGGGAGTTTGTTATACCTTTTTGTTTTGATGTCCACAAAACCATAGCTAAGTATTTTCTAATACTTTATTAAACTTAGTATTTTTTTAATTAGATCTCATGCAGTATTATACTAGTCTGGGTTATTGGTGTAAGAACTATAACAAAAATAGTGAATATGATTTGACGGCTCAAACTATTTACTATGGAGCCAAAGATAACAATATTTGTAGAGTGGCTAATCAAAAAAGAAATTCATTTGAAAATTTTTATGATTAGCATGTCAAAGTTTTAATATTGTATAACTATGACAAATTGGGTTATCATCTTTTATGCATATTTGACGTTGGTTCAAGTAATATTTTATTCGAAAGCATTTGAGTTCTTAAAAATCTTATAAATATTCAAATATATTTTTATATATAAATTTTTATTTTAATTGTAATAATATTTTTTCTTAAGCATTCTCAACCATTAACCCTAAAGGGCTTAGGCCAAATAGCATGTAGCACTTAGGGGCTTGGGACTTGGGGACCCCCACATGCAAGGAACCTTACCAAGCCCAAGTATCGATTAAATTAGGTTTACTATCATAATCACTTGGTTAATTTGTTGAAGGCATTAGTTATGAATATGCTTAGGGAAACAAGTCATGATATCCTCTTTAATCGGTTTACGAAATTCGAGTTAAGTTAGACCCATACATGCCACTTAGTGACTCGGGTTATGACTTCTTGGGAACACCTTGGGGTGGCCAACCCACTAGGCTAATTGTAATACATAGTTGATGTATTATATGCAAAACATACTTCAACTATTTTATAATGTGAGACAAAACAAAAGCTATTAACAAACTTGGGATTTCTACCAGACTAAACATGCATTTTTGCGATCTTGCAGTCCAAATCACACTCATATTTATGAATAGTTAACACTCTTTAGTTGTTTATCTAGAATGGTTGATTGAATGGTTGACAGTCTCATTGCTTGTGCGAATAATAATCTAATCATCATTACTATCCATTCAACTTTTGAATAAAAAACACTCAAATCTTATACAATAATGGGTAAATTTGGAGACTTTTATCATTTAGGTTGATCTAGTGGTTACCATTCTGTTCACTTAATTAGATAGAAATTGTAACATCACCTCTTTTAGTTACTATTAGCTTTGTAAAAAATAGGTTTTAGCTATTATGCAATTTATTTTTGGATTTTTTTATATTAATTATAAAAAGGGATCATTTATCAGATCTTAGGACTATTGAATCGAACTTGAAAATTTTAATACAAGTTCAAGTTAAGTTCAAACTTTTTGCAACACATTTCTATAAAGTTATAGGAGCAATGGATTTTTCATTGTTTTCTATTTCTCCTACCTTCCTTCATAATAATTTTTGTATTTGCTAGTAAGATGTCTTCATTTGTCTGTAGTACTAATCTTGTTTAAAAATTAAACGAGAAGGGATTTTTTGTAAGAAAAAATTGTAAAGTTTCAAATTTTTTGGTATACCTTAAATTTTTTAGATTTGGTATCTAATTGCAGCACCGATATATATATTTGTTTTAACTCTACCAGCTTCTACAATAAGGAGCAGTTAGTAGAATACTCATATGAGATTATGGTTTGTTGTAGGCACAAGTTCTAGCCAAATAACTTAAAAATCATTTGTAAATTGTTTAATATTCAAAAATTTTATTTTAATCAATTGTTTTTTAAAAAAGCTTTATTTTAAGTTCAAAATGTTTTTTTTCTAATTTTTGGAATAAAGTTTTGTTAAACACACAATTCATCATTCTCTTATTATACATTTTTTCTCACATGTTTTACAACAAAAAAAACACTTAGTTTCTTGACTAAGGAAAAATCCTTTCCATTCTTGTTCAACACATGGTTATATCAATATATTTTATCAATTGACATGTTCTTTGATATTAATGCCATTCTTTTGATATCTACAAGAAAAGCTAAATAATAAGATAATATGCTCCTTAATTATGTCATTAACATGAAATATCATAGAGAATTGCTCATGGGACCAATAACCTCCTTTTGCATTATGATGACTTACCATCTAAGTTTATGATAATGTAATTGAATGTAGTATTAGAAAACATTTGCCAGATATTATTAAGTCAAGCTATATTTTTAAGTATTTAAAGCACATGCTTGAGCTCACTTTAACTCAAGAACTTCCCTTAAAAGAAAGGTTAATTCCTCGCCCTATTATCATCATAAAAAGTCTTCTAATTCTATGGCATAAATCCTTACTTAGAAGCTTGTTATTGAGCTAGCTTGTTTCATGTTTTTAGCAACAAAGGTAATGTCTACTATATTTCATTCTTCATAGTCATTGATGAAATGGTTCCTAAAATCTTTTTTTTTCAAACTTATAATGCTTTTATAAATTTTGATTAAAGCAAAAAGTGCACTTAAATTGTCATATTTTTGGGGAGTTGATTGTAAATAATCTCATATCATCTAATTTCCTTTTAAGACAAAAAACTTTTTATTAGAAATCCTTCTAATTCCATATGTTGTGGTTCATTTCTTACTAAAAAAAATAGTTCCATATTTTTTGCTAGATCATTAGTTTAACAGGTGCTAAAAAACCATTAAATACCATCAATGCTTTTCTTTGGTATTGAATAGCAAACATAATATTTGTAGCATATCTTGTGAGATCATGGCATAACACAATTTTGTGATACCAAAACCTCAATACCTTTGTTTCAAGGAATTATCAAAATGTACTTTTTATAACTTCTACATCAAAAACCTTGGGGCTTGATTGAAATTAATCAAAGAAGTCTAAGACTAAAGTTACGTCAGGTCTTCTAACAGTGCAGAAAAGCTTGTGTAATTTCTTGGCATACCTTGAAATATATTAGGTTTTCTTTGCATGTTTATTCATAGTATGGTGGGACTCTTGAAAGTAGAAATTCATTTGATGTTCACAAGATCACAAAATTTTAAGATCTCATGTTTATATTTTATTTAGGATATAAGGATACCTTTCTTATCCTACTTACTTTCAATCAAAAAAAACATGGAACCACACACATTATGTTCAAGTCAAATTCAACAACCATAAGCTTACCAAATCATTCACATAAGTCCAAGTGGGTTAATCAAAATATGACATCATCTACAAAGCTTTCGATTAGAAGTTCATCAGCATAGTTCATAATGAACAAAGTATTATCTACAATCCAATCGTAAAATAATGTTTTGCTAGAAATCTACCAAGTATGTTCATAATAAGATCTTTGTTCTTCTGGTAGTTCATATGATTTTCTCATTAGGTTATGCACATGATTTTCATGAAGAAGATGTTGAATGCAATCCAACTATCCCACATACACTTTCTCTTAAATAACGACATTTAAGAAGGTTCCTTATAAAATCATTCGATATAGTTTAAATGACATGTATTAAGAAAGAAGTAAAAATAACCTTTTTTCCTTCAACCTGACATTGGTTCAAGTATTCCTTCTAAGGTTAGTCCTATTTGATTATAGCCCTTTACCACTAGCCTTCTCATATTTTGAATGTTGAAAAAAATGTCATTTACTTTTTGTTATTGAGTACCAACATTTTGCCATAGTAATGTGGTCACTTAGAATGTCTATTAATTCCAAAGACATCACTCTCACAAACAATTGAAACCATGCAGCATGGCCAAATAAAAAATTTTCCTCAAGGCTTCACTTGTTTTTTGAGGTACATATTTTGAAATAGATTGGCCATATATCATTTCTTTTTAAAGAGAGGCATTGGTTTGTACACCAAAGGAGAGGTCACTTAAGATTACATCTCTAGGGTGACTTGCATTCCATGCTTACTCCTTTGATGCAACTATTTCCTTATTTTTTAAGTTTTGACATCTCATTTATATACTTTGTTGAAGTTAAAGGATACCTTTCTCATCCTACTTAACTTGCATTCAAGAAAATAGGAAGCCTCACTGATTATGTTTATCTCAGATCCTACAATTATAAGCTTACCAACTCATTACATAAGTCACAGTTTGTTGATCCAAATATGGTATTGTCCAAATAATGTTGGACTAGAAGAAGTTAATCAGCACCATCCTTGATAAATAAAGTTTTGTCTACATTCCCAACCTAAATTAATGTTTGATACAAATAAATAAAGTTTGTCATTCTAGGATCTTTGTTTATCTACCAATTTTACTTTTTCAAAGTCTTCAATGTGTTCTAAATCTAACACTTTGTTTTGATGCATAATTTCATAAAACACCACTTGAGTATATTTCATTAAACTAAGTTTCCTAATTAAATAGCTTAGGCGTTAATCTATTTGAATATAATTACGTAGAGATAGCTGCTATTATCTTTTTTTCTAATCTCTAATTACTAACTATTTATTGATGTAACTCTTCTATCAAAATTTGCCTAATTTTTCATATTTGGGTTTTCTTTTAGTGAAAAGTATATGTAATATTTTATTCATAATTGGTTTCATAATAAAGCTATTCAGACATTTAGATAACTAAAATGGTTGAATTATTATGGCATTATGATTTTGAGATCCTATATCACCAAACAAAAAGTAAAAGTGGCTACTAACATTTTGAGATCCTATATCAAATAGAATGAACTTAACTACATTTGTCATTATGGGATATTGATAGCAAGACATTATTATCTTAAGCTAGCTTGGTGAAGTTAGGAAGATTAAAAGAAAAATATTTTTAGGTAGAGATGTTAATTTAAAACTAATTAAAAATGTTGTTTTCTACCATAAAAATTAATATTTTACCTATTAAGGAAACATTTTTTTTGCAAAAACTAATAGGTCAGATATATGTTGATAAATTGTCAAGCTTATGCGGTATGGAAAAAACTATTATATTACTTGCAGATTCCAAACTTTCATCATACTTTTTTGAAAGGTTGTGCGATGCATATCATAAGCAACTATTGTTTACCACAACATTCCAGGACAAAAAAGAAGTCAACGAAAGAGTATATTTGAAACTATTAAGAATATGTGAAGTCTATGAAAATTAGGTTTCTGATGTTGTTAAGATAGGTATTTTTCTTTTAATTAGTTTGCTTATGATAATAATTGTTAATCTAACATAGAAATGACACTTTCTATAATATTATATAATATATTTTGCTATTATTTGTATACTAATATTAACACATTAACAATACCCTTCTTGATATAAATATGATTTTAGAAACTATTAAGATCCACTTAATCAAAGCATGAATCAATAAACAATAGCATAGTCCATGAAATTTTGTTAGGAAAATAAAGAAAGTTAATTATTAGAGAGAGCATCATTTAGTGTTAAAGGTAAGTCCATTAAAATGCATTATAATTTTTGGAAAATGAGGATATTGAAATAAATTGTTACATTACTTACAAGATAGTTTTTTCATTATCATTAGCCAGAGAACAGATTGTTTTTGTTCATAGATCAATAATCCAAGCATAACTTACAACTAGAGCATAGCAAGGGGTGGACAAACCAAAAAAAATACAAAATGTGCAATTCAGGAAAGCTCTAAAAAAGCCAAAATAATGCATCATTTATTCAACGTAAGACTAAAAAAACTATACCGATTTCATGTCGTTGTACTAAAAATTGTGGGAGTATTTTTGCTATCCAATTGAACAATTATTTGATCGAATGATTCTAATCTCATCCTCATTCAAAAACACCAAACTAGATGCTCTGTCTATTTACATCAATTTGAGATCTCACAGTCCTTGTTTTATCGGCACATAACAACTAAATGTAATAGACATCATGATTTTGATTTAACGATTCAAATTTAATCTTGTCTAAATAGTGCTTTTAATCTTATCCATCCAATGGAGAAGGTCCAACAATTCAATTGTGTAATAACCTTCCTATCAAGTGGTTCCTATGTAGTGACTCTTTTAGTTGTTTAGATTTTTATAATTTATTAATTAAACACTATTGTGGATTTTTTTAATTGAAATATTAATGAGTAATTGGTTAAATTTGGCAAGTGCTTTTAATCAATAAAAATGTTTATAAATAAGTGTGTTTTTTAACAACATAGACTGACAAATTTTTATAAAATCTGAGGAAAAATTTTTAAGTCGTGATATTCAAACATTTAGTTGTTGATGCTCGTCAACATTTTCTTATGGTACATGCTTCAATTATCAAACTAATAATCTCTACTTTCTTCCCAAACAATCTAAGTTCTCAATTTTCCTTAATTATAATTGGTTTAATTAAAACACTTATTTCTTAATAAGCTTTCATCAAGTATAAGATTTTTATTATTAATTTACATTTTGTTTCATTGAATTATTTTTTTCTTTTACCACGTTAATTATGTTGTATAATCACAGCAGTATTTTTCTTTTATTTTGTTATAAGGATTTAGTTCTTTTGGAACAATCTTTTTGTGAATAAGAATAGCATATGTTGGACTTAAAATGGTTTGCGATCTAAAATCTAATAATTAAAATAAAATATTATATATTACAACATTGATGAATTAATTCCAACTAAAATAATATATAAGTATGTATGTATGTTTGTTGTACAAATTGGATTTTAATGATTAAGTTAAGAAAACTCAAATAAAATAAGTAAATAAATAAAAATAATTAAAAAAAATCTTAAAACTTTAAGCTTTAGTAAGGATCTTACAAACAAATAAGTTATAGATGAAATTATGATTGGTGTTAAACATTAATCTTTCATAATCATAATCCAATGTAACAAATCTTAAGCCATCGATCACATAAGATAGCTTAAATAATAAATTTTGGTAATAGTTATAAAGAAACAATTAAATCTATTTGGAAGAAATTGTGAAAGTCCTATATCTTTAGATATAAGTACACTTTGAGCATAATAGATTTAAAGAAATTGATTAGGTCATTGATAATTTCAAAAAATTGTAAATTTGTGAACAATGTACTAAATATAGATGAACTCTCTTTATGTGATGATGAATAGTGGGAGAATTAAAATTGAAGGATTACAATAAGCATAAACTATGGGGGAACGTTAATCTAGTCTGGCATACATGTATGTGAGCTTATCTTCAATTGTTATGCATTTTACTTTTTTAAATAATTTATATTTTAATGAATTTTATTGAAAGTTTTGTTATCATCAAGATAGAGATTGTTCAGTTTAGTTAATCCTTTATTGTGATGTTTTGTTTGATTATCATAAACCATAAGTATTACTAATGAATTTTATTAAATAAAATTTAAATTTTAGATAGGCAATACTTCTATTCAGGGTAACCTTTAAAAGGAAAGAAGATGAAAGGTGAAATTTTATGATGATCATTTTTGTTGGATTGAGAAATAACTAAGAGAAATGTTTTGAATTTAACTTTAGATATTATAATTTAATTTTGATTAGAATGTTAAGCATGTTTAAAATTACTCTTTGCAAGCACAAAAACTAAATTTTATTTAAATAATCATTTTAGAAACATGAAGATTCTAAAATCTCTATCAAAAGTCAACGATCTAAAGATTTATTTTATTGTTAATGACATCATTAGAAATTTTATATAAATAAATTATTTTAAAGAGCATATTATAATATAAAAATTAATTAGTAAACAAATAATAGCATAATTAAAAAATACAAAAGAAAAACCTATTACTAATAATAATAATAATCAAAAGTGTCTGGTTAGAGCACAGCTCCTAAATGTGGGTAATTTGGTTTATCAGATTGATTAAATAACACCAAAACACATAAAATAATTTTTGTTCAAAACATAACTTACATTTCCAAATTTAATACTATATAAGTGTATTAGCAATAAGAGAAATGACATTAAAGTGAACCATGGGGTTACTAAACCCAAACAATGCACTTATTATGTGGCATAAGAAAATTCTTATAAAGCAATAATAATTCATCATTCATGCAATGTGGGACTAAAACATGTAACCATTTTACATGACTATACTCAAGATTATTGGAGTGATTATGTCATCTAATCAAGCAATTATGTAATCAAATGATCATAATCTCATTAGCCATTTAAAAATGCCTTAGTAGATTCTTTGTTCGATAATGCAATTTCATAGTCAAACACTTCTTGACTATTCATGCATGATCGCTAAATCTTTTCATTATATCACAATTTAGATCTACAAGTCCAGATCAAATAATGCTCGTTTAATCCAATCCATCTAATCATGTTTTCTCATAAATCAAATGACTTAAGAGCCTTTAGATCGAGCAGTTCTTGTGTAATGGCTCTTTTAACCATTATTTCATGACATTGGGATTTTTATAATTTATCGATAGTGACTAATTGATTATTTTCGAAAGTTCTTTTACTAATTAGAAAATTGTTTATAAATTACTAAATTTCTGAATAAAAATTATTGATGAATTCTTTAGAAAATTTAAAGAAAAATTTTCATGTCATGACATTTAATTCATTAGAACCTAGTGCTTGTCATCACATCCATATTCTTTGTCCTTCATATATCAAACTCTTAATCTTTACTATCTTCTCAAATGAGTGAAATTCTTTATTTTTTTCAATTAATTCATTTAAAATACTTGTACCTCACTCAACATTTTTTAGTATAAAGTTTTTGTTTGTATTAATTTTTATGTTTTGTTACTAAATTATTTTATTTTTCCAAGTTTGTAAGGTTGTGAGGCCGTATTAGTCAATTTCTGCTATTTTGTTATTTTAAGGTTTTAACCTACATACCATTTTATAAAAGTGTTATATTAGTTATATTGGTTTTTGTTATATATTATTAGGGGTAGAAGTAGGCTTCATTTTAAGTTTAATCATCTAAAAATCATTAGCCTTTCATTTTTTATTTATACAAAATTTTTTAATATTTTTTTAAAAATTTATTACGAAAAGAAAATCAACAAATATTGAAATAATAGTTAATTATTTTTAAAACAAGTTTAATATTTGCTAAAACATACTTTTAAACACATATATAAGTTCACTAAAAAATATATATATTAAAGTAGTCTTTTAAATATTCTCTAAGAAAGATAAATTTTTATTCCAAGTAATTCACCCCTCCCTCACTAAATAGCACTTCATAATAACATATGATGAAGTTTAGATCAATAAGAAGGGCTTGAAATATTGTGAATAAGAGTATAAGTTTCTTACAAAACAACTTAAATACGTTTTTTAAAAGTATTTAATAAAAAATTTATTATTAACTTAAAAATATTAATTTTTCTTTAATAATAATAAATTAAAAAAATGTGAAATAGAAAAATCAACAAGAAGTAAAATGCACAACAATGATATTTAGGTGATTCTACTAAAAAGACTTATATCTAGTCTTGACCAAATCTAGAAAAAAACTTTATAAAAATCATTTACCAAATGAAGTATAGGCTAGGCCCTCATAAAATAAAATGACAGCTTTGCAACAAAATAAAATGACAATGGAGGAAAAACATTTGGTGACAAAATCAAAATCAATACAACTAAAATCCTATGGTAAATGGAATGATAAAAGAGGCACAACTTTCTTAATTAAATCAATTTGGAATAGAGAAAATTAATAACTTAGTTGACTTGTGAAGAATGCTATAATTTAGATTTTTATGAGTGAAGGAAGTAGCTACAATAGTGACAATTGTCATGGGCTACTAACAGCTTAAAACTTTTCTTCATATTGCGTAAAACTTCAACAATCAATTTTGTTCAAAACTTCTCTTAATTATAAATTTTTTCGAATAGATAAAAGTATTTATTGAACAAAAAAATGAGCATTATTGCATCTTTTTTTCTTATTTTTTTAGATGAAAATTTATTATTTAAATAAAATATTTTAAAGGCTTAAAAATCACTAAAGAGGTGTTGCATAAGTGTCACTTGATTAGAATGAACTAAGACTATTTGTTCAAGAATACTACATGTCAGATGCTTGAGATTTGATGAGGATGTTTAGAAAAAGAATTTGAACAAAACCATTAAGTCTATCTTGATATGATGGCTAAAAGTATTAGGCTTTATAAAAAGTTGGAGAGATCAAGAACATTTCATCATGAAATTACGCGATTAGAAGATTCAAGCTAATCCTATAATTTGGAAGCATGTTGTGTAAAAATAAGACTTCCCATATTAGGAAAGTGAATAAAGATGTTTTGTATATAAAGCTTACATGATCCTTAAGGATAGCATATTTGGGTGGACTATCCCATACTTTGCTAAAAAGGTCTATGCTCGTGCTGTCGATGATGATTTAAAAATTGTGTATATGGATACAAGAGAAATAACCCATTCTGAGACCCTAAAAACTATGTTCACAGTTCTACTTAGTATTGCAATAGACTAAAGAGCTTTGGGACTTGCATTCGAGACCTCATAACAATAGCCAACATGTTTTAGGAGTTGTAAAGAGTTCTGGCTCTTTTAATAATAATAACTATTATTTTAATTAGAATTATTTTTTAATTAATTATTAAAATTAAAATGTACATTTTATAGAAGTTATTAAATAAATATGAATATATATTTAAAAAATAAAAATAAATTCAATATAATAAATGAAGAAGAATTAAGTTTTTTAAGACCAAATATTTTTTAGAATATTAATTTTAATAAAATTTAATTTTTGTATCTTTTGATAACTATTTCATTAAAGCTAACCTTTTAATCAAAGTAAAACTAAAGTAGCTAAAATTTAATTAAAAAATGTATCTTTTGATAGTTTGTTACTCAAACTAAAATGGTTTTCTTAGGATTTCACTTATGCTACACTTTTTCAAGTTTTCCCATTAATACAAACATTGTCTATCAAATATTTAAAAATTAAGTTAAACAATTTATTAAAAGTACTTTGATTTTATTATTAACAATCAAAATACCATGGCAAGAGGTGAGTAACACAATAACCTTTCTATTTTGGAGATAACAAAATCTTTAATAAAATTATTAAAAATATAAATTATTTCTAAAACAAATGTACAAATAGTTAAAGATAAGCACCCCTTACATTTGTGCTATTACTTGATTAATGCTGTACAATTTATTTATGATAATCTCTTTAAAATTAATTCGATTTCTATTTTTTTTTATCTTTTTTTAACACTTAAAGTGACTTAATTTAAATTTTATAAATTATTAAAAACCTTAAAAGTTTATGAAATTTTTAAGAAATTATTGAAGCAGTTTATTTTTTTAAGAAAACCACTTCGCTCCAATTACACTTTATTGAATAATTTAGCTCACAAAACTCTTTTCAAGCTTATTTAGTTTTTTTTTTGTAGAAATTACCAATACAAATTATTTAAGGTATATTGGATTATGGCTAATTCAAAATTCATAAAAACATTAATTATTATGATTGTTAGATTACTCTTATGTTTAATGAATCAAGGTTTAAATGTCTAGCATTTTTTCTAATATGCTTTTTTTTTGTGAAACAAGTTTACATATAGTGAATAAGTCATGCATTTTTGAAAATGGTGAACTAATTATCTTCAAACTACCTTGGAGTGTTCAGAGACCAACAAAAATTAAAGACATGTGCATTAGTTTTGATAAGATTTTTTTCCTTTAAATTAGAATATTAGCTTATTGATTTTAAGACACCTTTTTTCATTTTAATTTCAAATCATATTTTGGCATCTAAATAGTTCGATCTTCTTCTTAATTAAGGAAATGAATAGGATTCAATTTTTTAATCTTTCAAAGCTTTTATTAGTTAAAATCTTCCTTAAACTACTAATTTATTTAAGAAAAATGATTATATTTCCCAATCAGTTTTTCCTTGGTTAAATCGTACTCTTGTATTTTTTTCAAATTCTATGTTAGGTTGATTGTTAAACATTAATTAAAGAAAAAAATAATTCTATTAATTTTTTATAATTAAGTAATAAGACAAATTTAAGCTACATCTCAATTCTGCTAGAATGCAAAGTTCTATGGCTGATCTTAAGCCCAAGCAGTCTTTTGTAATCATTATTTTCTTGGTTAAATCAAACTCTTTAATTATACAAATTTTTATGTTAAGTTTTTTGCTAAACCTTAATTAAATAAAAAATAATTCTACTAATATTTTCATAATTAAATTTAAGAAAATTAAGCAACATCTTAGTTATGCAAAAATCCAAAGCTCTTAGCTTGAGCTTAAGCAAAAGTGGAAATTTGCATTTGTTGGGACCAGTGACTCAAAAAAAATTGTGTTAGGATAATCTACTGTAGTCCTGAATCTAGTTGGACTATATAACACCCAAAATTGACATGTAATTCTGTAACCATATTAGTTAATCATGTGATTAACTTGTGAGCGCAGAAGGGGAGCCGACCACTTCTCGACTCACAAATTTGCATCGTGTAAATGCTTATAAAGTGCAGATCACTTTTTTACTATGCAATGTCGGACTATTCTTTTCCACTTACCTATTTCCAAAATTGAGAGTGCTCATTGCCATCCTATTGCTCATTTTTGTGATGCATAGAGGAGATCACCTATCTCTTTATGTGGTGTTCGTAATTGATCCAATGCTTAAACTAATGAGTTGATGAAAGGGTTAGTACGTCATCCACATAAAGTGATTATTCCTTGCCAGACATCCAATTGTCGTGAAGACATCTAACTTCATTAGATGGCTTTTCTCTTGAATAATCTATTTTTGAATCATGTGGCTTTAAATAAACAATTTTGAACCCTGTAGCTGAGATCATTCTCAATTTTATAGTTGATTAATCAAATGCTCCAGATCTGATCTGACTTAATTGAATGGCTTAGATCAAATCCAGCTTTATCCAACTACTCAAAACACATCTACCTTTACAATGCTTCATTAGATGGTTGTAATTTACTTTGAGGTGAGCCAATGAGTCCAGTCAATCATGCCTAATGAGTAAAAAACTTGTCATTATATATGTCATTGAAGTAGTCTTTTTAGAGTTTTGAGCCATTTGGAAAAGCATTTTTGGATGTTTGGTGATAGCGTTTCAAATAGTTTTTGCTTGATTTTTAAATGGTTATTAGAAACCTTTCTCTAAAAATACCTAATTATTATGAATAAAATAAATATTAAATGTGAATAAGATTTCAACAACTTAGAGAAGGTTGCACCACATTCTATTGACATAAATATCTCCCAGCAACAACCATATACTACAACTTGAAATTTCATATTCTTTGAGTAAGGCTAATTCTTCTAAGCTCTTATTTTCTCAATTCTTCTTTCAATTTTAGTTTTTTAGTCTTTTATATCAATAAATAGGTAAACAATAATTTGTATGTTTTTATCAAAATTTTTTTATTATTTTATTTGAATTTATCTTTGGGTTGGGAGATGGAGTTTTGTAAAAGCTTAAGTTTGATTTGATCTAAAAAAACTTGAGTTAAGGTTGACATTGTAAAAGCTTGGGCTATTGTTGAACCCTCAAAAGCAAGTAAGTTACACGTGAATTGTAAGAAAATAACCTCAAATAGCTTTGAGGTGAATCGTAAGGAAAGATCTCAATTTATAACTCCTTTACTAGTAGAGTTTTTCTCAAACTAGGTTATGGGTAAATGTAGGTTTTAACTTGAATTAAGCCCACTAAAACTTTTGGTGTATCATTTCAACTTGTATATTTATTTTTCCTAATCATAAATATTATAAATTAATATATTTATAAATTCAGGTTTTCAACTATTATAAAATTATATTTATAAAAATATTTGAAAAATAAGTGTATTTCATATTAGAAAAAATTATTTTAAAATCGCTCTTTTATGGGATTCACATATTAGTTTTCACTTTAATAATAAAAATTAATTATAAAATAAATAAAAATTTCATATTTAAGTTATTATTTATGATGATCCTAAATAAGTTTTAACATTTTAAGAATTTGATTAATTACATCATTTTCTATATTTATGTTCGTATTACTTTTTTTAGTTTAAATTTGTTAGTCATAGTTTACATGCACAATAATTGATTTTAATATCTAGATTTGAGAACCCATGATATCTTGAGATTAACATATTTGTGTATAACTATCCTACTATTCATTTCACTCTCAATGCAAAAGTTGAAAATTTTAATTAAAAATTAGCTTTAACCTTTCATGCATGAGATGTTTGACCAGGTTCCATGTAATAGTGTCATTTAATATGATTATAGCATGTAAACTATCAACGTCATATGTATATAAGATCTTCTAACATGTGTAACAAAAATTTCTCTACTAATTAGTTTTTTTAGAAATGATTAAGTAGTGTATTAGTATTTAAAACGACTCAATTCCTTAACTAATGGTGCAAGCTTAATAACATTTTCTTTTAAATTGTAGGCCTTTTCGAAGTTTTGTCTAATTTTTTAAATAATGAATTACACATTTATTATATTTTTCTTTTAAATTCTCTTATTTTTTTATTAAACTTTTCATATCTTTTGCAAAAATAAAGTAATTGTTTAGCCTATTTTTTGTAGTAATTTGTTTCCTCACTTCAAGACATGCTATCTTCTTTTTCTTCTCTAACTATATTGCAAAAGTGTCCTTCATTGCCTTCTTCCTTTGCACTTATTATAGTAAAAAATATTTTGTGAGATTTTAATTGTGGGAAAACTAAAAGGAATTTATAATACTTTGCACATTTCTCTATTAATGAGTTTCAAATAACTTGTTATCTTAATCCATCAATAGAGATAAAAATCATCGCAAAAGGGCAGTGGTTTATGAGAACAACCACCTTCACCTAAACTTAATGAAAAATTATATTGAGTCTAAGATTACTTGTAGAATTTCTTGTCAGAAGAAGGGAATCTTGCCCTGATGCTAATTGAAATTTGGTTTTACAAGATGACAACAAATAACTAAGAATTATAGTTTCTTTTTTAAGGAAACTACTAAAAGAAATATCTCAAAAGTACTTTTCAAATGCTTAAGAAAAATTCAAATTTATTTTTATAAATTTCAAATTTAACTTGAAAGATATTAATTTATTTAAGCAATAAGTTTTATGAAGTTTATGAAATAAAAAATCAATAGGAATTAAAATATACACAAATGATTTTTAGGTGTTTGATTTAAAACAAGCTTATGTACCCCGCAACAAAATTTTGGAGATAACAAACACTCAATAAAAGCCTTCTACCAAAAGATTGGTAGACTAATCTATTACAATAATGAAACAAAATATAGTGTAATACAATATTACAATAATATAAAATGGCAATAGACGAAAAAGAATTAATGACATAAAACAAAAAATGATTAAAGAGGCGTAAGTATCTTAATTAAATCAATTAAGAATAGAAAAAATTGATAACTTTATTGATTGAGAAGAATACTACTTTTAAGAGTTTGATAAGAAAAGGATAAAATTTATTGAAGCATTAATGATCACATTTTATAAGTGACTTGAATATGATGACTTAAAATTTTTTTACATTGTGTTAAATTTATTAATCCAAGTCATTCAAAATTTTCTTATTCATAGATGTTTTCCAACAAATAAAGACAGTTACTAAATAAGACAAATATTCTTATTGTTCCTATTATTTTCATACTTTTTAACAAAAATATTTATCATTTAAATAAAATGTTCCAGCATCTTAAAATAATGACTAAAAGAGCTATTGTGCATGAGCTAATTGATCAAAATGACTAGGAACTTTTTATCATGAAAACTGCATGATCGAATAGATGAGATTTAGTTGGGGCTTTTTAGAAATAGGATTTGATTATGACCATTAGACATTAATGTGAAATAACATGATCTAATGAAGGATATTATTTATCTTCATAAAAAGTAGAGGAGATGGGAATCATTTGATCGTGAAATTATGAAACCTAATAATTTTTGTTTAGAAGTGCCATTCACAAAAAAAGCATTGCTTGTCCCACATTCGATGTTGGCTGCCTTCTACTTTGTTTAGGACTAGTGATCCACTACACACTATATTTGAAGATATAGTAGTAATAACAAGATCCACAAACCATATAAAATATTTTCGTAGCCCTACCTAGTACAATACCTTGTTGAGCAGTTTGTGCACACCAAACCCTTTAAAGATATCCAATATCTTATAGACATTGTCAAGGCTATTGGTTCCAATTAATATAAATTGGAGTTATTCTGACTAATTAATTATTTTAGCTATAACATATATTTTCAAAAATTTATTGGAACAATATTAATATATGATTAAAAATAGATTTTCAAGATAGTTAAAGTGGATACATTAAGTCATGAAGGATTGTAATGTAAGTGGTTACTTGCTCATTTAGTTGAAGACATTAAAAGGTATCACATTTTTTTTATTTAACTTACAATTGAAATTTGTAATGGAAATAATTTTTTACTTTCTCACATCAAAAAATTATTTCAGAAATATTTTTGTTAGGGAGCATCCACTATTTTAACTAAGAATAATAACTAAAAGGGATAGAAATTATTAATAGGATAGATAGCACAAACTCTTGTTTTAAAAACAATTATTTCATTTAATATATGTTGATAATTATGAGCCTGCAATATCATTTTTTATAGTACAATATCTTGCATTTTGAAAAGAATTTCTTATATAAAATAATATCATTGATATTTTTTTAAAAAGCTTTTACTTTCTTATTTTGAAAAATGTTTATATGCTGTAGATGTTATCTAAATATGCATGTAAAAAATTATTGATTACGATTATGGTATCAAGGCAAAATAGAAAAACAATTCTACATATTTTCCTAAAAAATTAAATGTTTATATAATAGTTGGGTTTGTTACACTAAGGATGTGATAATTTCTCATACTCATAATCAATTTAGATAATCTATAATAAGTTATGTCTGATTTTTAATAATGAAAAACATGTTTTGTTGCAGTCTTTTATCTATCTTAACTTTCTTATTATAACATAGTTTTTATACTTGTGCCTGATAATTTTTTTTAAATAGTATGACATTTCACTTTAATATTTCAAACTTTGTTCATTAATTATTGTTTACGTTTTGACTATTTTACACCTTTTTTCTTTGAAAATATTCTTTCTGGTATTTTGAAAAATTATTCTAAATAATTTAAAGTTCGTCTAAATTTTTTAGGCCTCGGTGTGTAATTTTTTTATTTCCTGAAAACCTTTAATTACATTATTGGATAGAATATCATTTTTTTTCTTAACTTATGTCAGAATATTTATGGAGGTTCTTATCATATTAATGTGTCCTATCATTTATTCAATTTTTTTAATTTGAAGTTCCCTTTTTATTTAAATATGGTACTTTCTATCCACTTTGTGGCACTTAAATTTATTTTGGATAACTTATAAGTTGAAGTTTCTCATTTATAATGTCCAACAATTCAAAATATTTTTTTTTTCTAATATTTTATACTTTTCTAATAGCTTTGACATAGTTCTTATTTTATGCATAATTAAATTTTTTATTAAATTTTTACATTATTTTGATGAATTGAAATATTTAGACAAAAAATATATTTTTATGTCTATACTAATAGAATTGCATTAATATTGGTTTGTTGATTGAGCTTTTATTAAATCAAAAGATTTTTTTCACGACAAAATACTTACCATTAACATTAAATGATTTAGTTAATTTAAATAAAACTGAATACTTATATTTATGCATTAAAAATTTGTTAAATTTTAATTGCAAAAAAGTTATATTTTAACAAACCAAAAAACTTTTGCATGCATTTCAAATGATTGATTTCATTATTGTAAAAAAATATGTATTATCAAAGAAGAAAATTGTATGACTAATCGATATTAAAAATAGTGATATACAATATTAAGTTTGCCAAAAAGTTCGCAAAACAAAGCTCCTAAAAATAATTCTAATATTGAAAAATAAATAAAAATATTCTATAAGAAATGAAGTAAGAATAATGACATTGTACTAGAAAGTGCTTAATAAATGTATTAATAAAAATAGAAATTATGGGAGGATAAAAAAGAATTATATTTTTGGATAGTTCAATTAAGAATAATATGTTATTAAAAATGCTTAAATACAAGAGAGTAAAAAACTTTTAATATTTATTATACATTTAAAATTTTTTTATTAGAATTAATTTTTTTAAACTATAATGATAAGGAATATGTTGATGTAGACGTAGCAAGTTTAAAATAATGTAATACATATAACTATTAAGGCAATTACACACTTGAACATTTAAATAGGAATATAAAATGATTAAAATTGAGTCCAAATATTAGCCTTATTATAAACAATAAATTAAAATAACCCAACATAGATGGCAATGTATAAAATTGCAAAAACTTCATATTTTCAAAAAATAGAAAATTATGCATGTAGTCATAATAATGAAAATAAAAGAGAAATATGCATAAAAAATGTTAGATAGTTTAAATATTTAAATAATGAAAATAGGTTAGGTGACATGTTAATGTCAAAAATATAGCAAAATGCATTTTTAACTTTTTTTAAAATAAAAATGTACATAAAAATAATAAAATGGATAATTATTTTGAGAAATAGAATTTAAGATGTTTGAAGGAATTAGCATAATAATTCAATGACGTGTGAAATTAGAAACTCTTTTTTGTTGTATAATATATTAAAAAAAATTAAATAATTTGATTCAAAGATAATATGTGATAAAACAATATTACAAAAAGTAATCAGAATATGATATAAATTATTTTTAATAAGTATTTAAATATTCATAAAATTTTGAACATTTGCTTAAAATTATTAGGATAACAAAAAAATCCTCAACATTTAAAATTAATTGGATAACATAGAAAAATTAAATTTTATAAAAAATAAGGATTACTAAAAATTATGTTTTAGAAAATAATTTTTATTTTAAATATGTTCCAAAAAAATGTCATTATAATTTAAATGCTCAAATGTTTAAAATGAATTATGTTATATTAAATAATAATTGAAACAATCATTAAGATAGACAAATTCCTTAAATTTTATAATACAAATGTACTTGCATGGTTTAGTAACAAACTATGCTATTAATAATCAAACAAAAATTTTTTTTGTTAATATGTTGAAAATTTCAAGAAAATATAATCACAAATGAAAATATTTATGATAGAAAATACTCATATTGTTAAAAATTAATAGGACAATTTATTTGCCATAATATTTTATGGATTATGAAAACCTTATGAAAAATGAATCGATAATTGAATAGAAACACAAAATGTTGATATTAGATTGCATTGGATGATAAATGAGTAGTGAAGGATTCCAAAAAATATGAATATTTGCTTCATTTTTAACCATTCATATGATAACTATAGAGAAGGCATGTGGCTACATCCACAAGCCTTTCCTATGGTCTATCTTATATAATGTTGGGCTTTTAGAAATGTAGTTTGATTAGATGGCAAAAACTTTTTTAAAAAGGTATTTCAAAATAAAGATTAATGATAAGAAGTGAAAGAATAACTCATCTGAAAAGTAAGCAAAAATATTCAAATGTTAATGATTTGACACAATTTAATCAACAAAAATGTTGCTAAACAAGAAATGTAAATATTCTAACGAAAGAACAAAAATAAAATTTTTAAAATTAAAAAAATAAAAAATCAAGTATAGTTATGTTTAACTACAATATAAAATATAACTTACCAAAATAATAAATATTATCTTGACCTATTAGTGATGGGTATGTCGTTATCAAAACAACACAAAAAATTGCAAAATGATTAAGAGTTATAATATTTTCATTTGCAAAAAATAAGTTTTTACATAAATAAAATATTTTGGCTGTTTTTGAAAAAATAATGTTAGCTTAAATAAAAAAAAATATTATTAATTTTAAAATTTGTAGTTTTATGGTCATTAAATTATTGCAATTTAATTTTTGTATTTGATCTTTAAAAATATATTTTTCTAAATGTGTTTGAGTAAGTATACGAATTTTAAGGAACTTACATTGATAAAAGAAGGTATAAAAGAGAAAAAATTTTAAATCTTAGAGATGATAACTGGATTAATTAATTTAGAAAAATATGTTTAATTAGTCAAAAACATTTAAGTAACTCAAAATTGATTAATATGTTTACACAATTTGATAATATAAAAGATTAAAGTAAAACTAAATGAATTTATTAGTTTTGAGAATTAAGAAAAGAAAAAGTTATTTGTATTTACCAGAAAAAATTATTGTACCAAAGAAACAACATTAAATATCTTTTTAGAACGATAAACTTTAAATATTTAAAAAATGAAATTAACTGATTAAATAATGAAAAAATTTAAGTACATTATATAAAAAAATAATAATTTATTAAGATAAGTGAAAATATTTGAGATGAATTTTTAATGTTAAAAAAGTATTTTTATAGTCCAAACAAATTGTATTAGCAAAACTCTAATTATAGGTCATTTGACTAAGAAAGTTTTAACAATTTGAAGGATATATATTATGTAATTAAAAATAAGATGTAAAATATTATAAAGAGTAAATAATTAATATATTAAAAATTAAATATATTTTCAAAAAAATGCTTATCAACACATATTAACAAATAATATGAAACGTAAAAACATATAAATTAATACAATAATAAAAGATCAAAACTATTTAGTGTTTGAAATTTGTGAACGTGACATTTAGAAGAGAGGGTAAATTACAAAATTCAAACCTAATTAAAATTAACTCATTTTTGTCACATCAACTCATAATAAAGATATCATTATGATTCTTTTAATTTCTGAAGAGAAAATAAAAAAAAAGTTTAACAATATCATTATGATTCCTTTTATACCAAACCAACTAATGTGACTCTAAGAATTTCTTATTTTATTTATTTATTCTTTCAAGAAGGTAGTTTTAGGGAAAATTATTTATTTTTCTCAAAATAATTTTTTTGTTCAGAATCAATCAAATTAAAATGAAGTGCATCATAAAAGAAACCTCTTGGTCATCGTGAATGTTATAATAAAATAAAATTTAAGAAGCCTTTTTTAACTTAAGTAAACCATTATGTCACAATATTTTTATTCTTAAATAATTAATAAATCAAAGAAAAGCAAAGGTGCACAAATGGTTATAGGTGATTCTATAAAACTATTGCTTGCATTTCTCTTAATCAACTAAACTAAGTTTCAAATAACAATACTTATTATTGTAGCTACTAGGAGCAAAACCTTAAAACACCCAATTTTTACCCATAGATATGTTGGATTAACCTAAAAAAAGACTCAGTTCTTACCCAAGGGCACATAAAAGGCACTTCACTCAACTCTACTATTTTAAAATTGTGGCCAAGTACAAGTCATGTCACTACAAATGCAGCAATATAGTTTACACATTTATTAAATACTTGAAGAGATGATATAATAAAATTTATATAATTCATTAAGAAATTATATGGTACAATAATTAAACACTATGAAAGAAGGCTACCAAATTAATCTAGAAAAGTTGATAAACCAAGTAAAATACTAAATAAATTAGCTATCAAGAAAATAACATAAAGGATGATGTCGTAGTGAAAAACACAATCAACTTTCACTTTCTTGTTTTACATATAACATTACTTTGTAATATAATCATTGTGATATTTTTAAAAAACTTATTTATATTTATATGAGTCAAAGGAATATAATTGAATCAAAAAATTTTAATAATTAAAAATATCATTCTTAAATGAATAAAAAATGCTATTGAATTTATATGACACAACAAACTTTAAGTCATATATTTAATGTTGTTTCGTTCATGCCCTACCTAATCTTCTAATGAGTCCATTGTATGTTATAACATATGCCATTATTTTGTATGAGGTAGCGCACTTCATAGGTAGCCACTTAGTGTCGAAATATGATAAGAACATCAAAGTGGTATAAATAGTGTAATTGATGCAAATTTCTCATGATCTAATTTGACTTAAGTTTCATTTTTTTCCATGAAATATCAATCATATTGTAAAATAGTTGAAAGGTACAAATGTGAAAAGCATATGTAATTTGTAATTTTATTACTTTTATAAATAATAGTAGTTGATCAATTTAAAGAATGAAATGTATATATTAAACATTTATTATGACATTTATATTCATATAACATGTATGGAATGCATGCCTTATTATCTCCCAAATTCAATGTTCAAGAGCAATATAATATAAGCATATTTTTCTTATCAACATGATGGTATAGTTTTATAATTCTAATTAAAATAAATTATATTTACTTAATTTTCGAGTGGGAATTACTTCATCATGTGCTAAAGAAATGATTTCTAGATTTGCAAATTGAGCTACACATGAGAAGAGCTACTATACTCTTTCACTTATGCTCACAAGTGAATTACATAATAAAATGCTAGACCAAACTATTTATTTAATTAATGTTTGGTTTTACAACACTTAATTCAAATATCACTTAAGAAAATAATTACTAACAAAAATATGATTCAACATAAAATTGTTGTATAATCAAGTGTTCAAGAGTTATAACTATTTGTGCTTCACTTGAGTAAGTTTATGTTTGTACATAAGCATAGTAGTTACTAAAAAGTTTATTATTAAAGATTTTTAAATTTATTGAAACTATCATGAATTAGTAGTTGTAAATTATAAAATAAGTTTTTCAATAAAGCACAGTTTATTGTTTTTTATAATAAAATGAAAATATTATAACAATAAGGGAGTAAAGAAATATGAAAACATAAACAAAAAAAATAATATCATCAATATTATAAACTATTTGAAAATGTTAAAATATTTACTATAGAAAGAATATAGCATTAGAAATAAAAAACTAAAATTAATAAGAATGCAAAAATTATTAAGATATTAGATTGCTCAATATATTGAAATTTATGCACAAAACATATTTATTAGAAAATGGTTTCAAGAAGTAGTGTGAAATGAATTTGCCAAATGAGATCATGAACAAAATAAAACAATCTGTAATTTTAGTATTTAAGTGCATAACAAATAACTTGTGTGGGCAATCTTTATATGTGTACTATACCTCTTTTAATGGATTATAAATGCTAGATGTGGACATAAAGAATACCTAGATAACGAGGTGCATTTTGAAAATTAGAACATGGTTTGCATTATGTATGTGGTCTTGGGTGGTGTTTCCCTTTATTGTTGTACACTTTCTATCCATTACATAAACAATATTTGCCTTGTTTTATTTATTGAGATATTTTTACTAATATTTCATAAAGTTATTTCTCATGTTTGTTATTTTATTTATTATTCTATATGTTATCTTTGTTATTTATATTTATCAATATAGATTAAAAATTTTAGATGTTATATAAAATTTATTATTTTTTAATTTTGTATTCAAAAAAATATAATTGCATTATTTTGTTAAACATCTTTTCTTATCATTATATAATAATATTATATTAAGAATATTTTTTAACGCTTTAAATTTGCAAAATTTCATATTTTTTAACTTGACTACTTTCTTTATGTTTATATGTTTCCAAGAATTACACAACATTTTTCCTATGCCATTTAAATATTTTATTAAATTAAATATGAAATATTCAATAATGCAAACAGTTTTAAAAATTTTAGCACGTAATATTTTGTTAATTTCAAAGATGTACTTCTCACAATAACATCACGAGACTATTGATTATTTAATTTTCATTTACAATTATGATTAATTTACTACTTATGCATATAACTTATTTATCATAAATTTTAAATTTCCTTAATTATTTTTGCACTTTTTGTTGGCATAATGTTTGTATTGGTTTTATGTATTTATTCTATTGAAATTCCAAAATTGTTTTAATTATATTGTAAAATATATTTAATGCTTTAGATTTTTTTTCGTTATATAAGAAAAATTTTAAAATATTTTGTAGAAAATGACTTTAAAATACTCAATAAAATGTCTTAATGTATTAATAAAATGTTTTATTAAAAATATCATTCTTATTGGATAATATAGGATAAAAGGTTAGGAATTAAAGCATGGATACCTTGTGATGCATATAAAAACTCTTAAAAACTTAAAAAGTGAAAAAATATTGCATTTAAATTTTAAAATGTTAATATTTTATGAAAAATAGGTTGGTACAAGCAAATGTTGGCAAATGTAAGGAATAAAATTATATAAAACTATTCAGGCGAAGAAAAGTTAAAATATGTAGATTTATTTGAATAATAAGTCATGAAGTTGTTTTCTCTTTACATATCAAAAAGTTTCAAAATTATAAATCATATTATAATCTAAGTATCATAAATGATTTATTGTAATTTAAAAATGCATAGAAATCTAAGTATCATAAATATAATGAACTTACAATTATTTTGCACATTTATATAATAGATTAACCAAAACATTTCTAAATAATTTAATTTAAGAAAGCTGTATATTATAATAAATATTAAAAAACAAAAGCTTTAAAAATACAAAAAGCTGATAGAATAATCGAATGATAAAAATGTTAAAAACTATTTCATACCATAATTAGCAAAAAAAAAACATTCTCATTGTGGACTACACGAAAAGTTTGATAAAAAATCGTCAAATTATAAAAATTTTAAAGTAAATCACTAGTAAATGGATCATAGAAACATGTCACTAAGAGTAAATAATACCTATGAATTAATTATGTTTTGTTAGACATGTTGAGGGTTTATGACAACATTAATAGGCATTTCCTATTCTTTGTAGTACAACAATTTTGGTATTATGAAATGTTTTTTATAATTTAGTGGATAGTTTCCATAATTGGTTAAAAATCATTAAATCATTTGTACATATCATTACAGGGAAATTATCTTTTTTATGAAAATATTTTTATTCAAAGTTCAAAATGATTTTATTAATTTTTAATTTATAAAAATATATTTTACCTAGAAGTTGTGAAATTTTTTTTCTTATTAAAATTATTCTTATTTTGTATGAATTTTTTTTACAAAATAAATACTTCATGAATAATTAATTTCTTTTTTGTGAGCTCACAAGTCATGCATTAACAAAATTTGCATATTATTTTCAAGATTTAACACTTTTTTTTGATTTTTTTACTTTGTTATTTTAATTTAATTATTTTATTTTCACATAACGAAACATAATATTTTTTTTTTCCAAAAATTTTCAAATTTTTATTTTTATTTTTAATATATGTTTTCATTGGCCATAGTTGTAAACCAATTTCTTTGATATGTCACAAAAACATTTTTAACATTTAAAATGTTCAATATTTTAAATTATTGAAAATAAATAAGTGATTTTTATTTCCTTATTTCGATTAATTTAAATAATATATTATAAAAATATCTCTTATTTTTTCATTATAGTGTTTTCTTATGTATTTGTTTCTATGTAAACTTAACTCAATTTATTGTACAATTTATGTGCAATGTTATAATTGTAAAAATTCTTAAACACGTTAAACATTTAGTTATATTTATGCTCATATTAACTTGTTATTTTTGTTTCAATATAGAATAATTGCATTAGCAAATTATAAAGGATGCTTTAGGAACTTTAATTCTTTATTTCTTTTTTGAAAATAAACTTAAAAATTTTCAAATTTATGTAAAACAAAATAACTAAGAAAAATATGTAGATAATTTGTATAATGGAATATTGATAATAATAAAAACTAATTCTTGACTAATATATTTTTAGAAATTTAAAAATATGAAAAATTAAGTGACAAATTCTCCATGAACCATCTTTTTTTGGCTTTGAAGGGTTGGAGTAACATGCGGACTACATCTTTCACTTATGAATGCTTTGTCTAGTACATTTTGGACCTGCTAAGTGAATTCTTGATTCTTTGACGAATTCATCCAATGATGTGATGAATTTTCTATAGGTCTACAAAATGTTTGATGTCATGAAGGTGTAACAAACCTTGGGGTTCCTTTGTAAAAATTTGAGGAAAGCTAAATAAAATAAATTCTATTGTGGGAGTTATTGTAATATCAGATACTACTATGGCTCAAATAAAAGTGTTATCAATAAATTCTCAATCTATTTCATTATAAGACATAAATAAGATTTTCTTATTTGGAGTGGTGGGTGGTTTGTTTTTAATAAGTTGGATATTGTCTTTAGATGTTGATGGGTGTAGCTTAAACTTTTGCCAATGATGTGTTAAATTTAAGGAGTATGCAATTCTTGCAAGGACTTCATTGTCATATAAAAAGGGTCATCATAAGAAAATATTTTCTTTTGCATTGAAACAACATCAAATAAAATCTCTTAGAAAGTATTGTCAAATGAAAGCGGTATAGTTCTTTATTTAGTGGCATCAGTGGACTTTTTTTAATAAAAAATAATGCATGGCTTTGCATGATCAATGATCTGAAGTTTGCTGCATGATAAACCATTTGTAGAAATGCCATTGATTATAATGTTACTATTTATAATGAACTTACAAACCTTTTCTCCAAACTTGACAAAGGTATGGAATGTGATGGCACGGCTACAATCCTCACTTCTCTTCGGCTGGGTAAAGGTATGTCTCATAACTATAAGGGCCTAGGGTCATCAAAGGCCACATTGGAGTAGTCATTCTCTAGGTAGGAATAAGAAGCATATTCTTTGATTTATTATTGACTCCTAGTGTTAAATTACCCAAAGTTCTCTTTTGCAATATATCTTATTTTTTGTGTTATTGGACTACTATATGACCTCACCTTTAACATCGAGAATAAGTTAGCTTACGTAATTAATGAATAGGTTGGTTGGTTTTCACAGTGAGTCTAAGGATAATAATTGGCATGTGATGTGCGGCACATAACTTCTAGGTTATTTAACATAGGTGGATTACAAGTTTAGCATAGTTGATGGTTGAACTTTTTTCGTTAGATAAAGCATTTTTAGGCGTCAAACTCATTCAAAATGTTACTGACCTCTTCCAAGCTGTGAATTATATTCCAAAAGAGCTCCTTCTGCTTGTATTCTCTATGCCTAAGGTGACGAAAGGTCTTCATTAACACCACAACACAAGTTGTACTCATTTGAATCAGTAATGTACTCATCAAATTATTTTTATCCTTACGTTAGGCAAGTCCTTAGTCATGTAACTGATTTTTTTTATTATTTCCATATGTATTTCTATGAGTGGTAATCCCCTTCATTTGAGAAAACCACACATTCATTTTTCATCAACTCTATACGATTAGAAGCAATTGTCTAAGGAAACATTCCACTCTATGTGGCCTTGAGGGTTTATGCTACATTCAAAGATGGGAGTGTCTTATTTTAAGGACTTCTGGAGTTTTGCATCATCATTTTCTTGGTATCAACCCAAAAGGTTTTTTTGGTTAAAAGAAGAATTTTGTTAAGGTGGTTAGAAATATTAGGTTTGAAAAAGGTAAGCTCATTTTGACCTTGCTCTAAGGCAATCCTAAATCCATATTCCTCTTACTTGGCTTAAATAAATTGTATTCCAATTAGAAGGTCGTTAAGCATCATTTGTGATTGGTTGTGATATGGGTGCTCCATGTTCATGTGCATATTTGTACCCATTAGAAAAAAGAAAAGAAAAAACCCTAAGCTTTCTCTCTTTTTAAAATTTTGTGCCAAGACAATTTAAAAGAAGGCTTACTTTATCTTTGCTTCTTCATTCACATTGCAAACATTGGCATAACCAAGCTTTAAGGCAAGGTTTGATTCTTATCAAGAAACCTTGAGTTGCAAAACACGTAAGAGAACTATCTAGAGAAACTTTAATGAAAATGGAACCAAGAACAACATGGGGGGCATTCCATATTTGAAGCTTACAACCATGTTAATAGCACAAAGAATGGCTATTTCGAATAGCATTTGACAAAAATAATTTTGTGATAAAGAAATAAAAAGACATCGAAAAATATTAGTAAGCATTAGGAAAAACCCAATGTAACAAATTAACTCACACACAAAGCTTGTTCGAATGCTTTAGAAAATACAAATAAGAATAAGAAGAAAGGCAACAATAGATAGAAGTGGCAATCCAAAAAGCCTTCACATTATGAAGTGAAAGGAGAAGCACAGCCTAAGGAAATAACATAATAAAAAGGAATCAATGAAGTGAAACAAACATCAAAATAAAGGGAACCATTATTCAATTGTGATATGAAGGCTTTTTAATAGAGTTGTATATAACAACTTTTAGAGTACAATGATTTAATACATTGTAGTTCTCATTACGATTAAATCTAGACCTCAACAAGAAAAATGGAAGTAATTGACTTTTAGTCATGCAAAGATCATCCTTTTCAAAGACTATATGATAGAAAGTAGATTTAGTGTTCTATTAAGGTCTAAATTAGAGCCTACAATACTGAAGATGCTCAATATATTATTAGAGAATATAAAAAAGGAATTATCTAATAATCAGGATTAAGTGGCACGTATGATATTTTAGAATTTTTCAAAAATTGATGTTCCATAGTTGTTGCATAGAATATTAAGTTGAGTAAGAAATAACTCCTTAAAGCTACTATAAAATTTTTTTTTGTCACATCTAAATTTACACATAAAATAAAATATTTAGAAAAATACTATATGAAGTATTCTAATTAAAAAAGTAACTTTAACTTTAGATTATAACCTTAAAAATAAAAGTTACTAAAAGATTAAATATTTAGGTGATGAAGTGGATATTAGCAGAAGTAAGAATTTGTTTAGATATCAACTCCTTTAATGAAAACTCTCTCACCTTTGATCATTGTCTCATAAAAGATTTTATTAATGGTTCTTTTAGTGGAAAGTCTTTCACCTTTAATGATTGTCTCTTATGAATGAAGTTGAAATCTCTCCAACTAGGGTTGAGCATGGACACTTTGTTCATAAAAGTGAAAGCATACAACTAAAGTAAATTTTATTTTGTCCTTTTTTCAAATATGGTGAACATCCCTATTTATAGAGATTTTTAAATATTCATCACTAATTTTAAAAATGGAAAAGTATAAAAAAAACTATGAAATTAATTGAATTAAACATTCCTCAAATAGATTATCAGTCTTTGATGATGGTAATAGTAGGTGGCAAAATGGTCGACTGAAGTCTATGTAGTGTTGGTTGATGTCACGAAGTGTTCCTTTTCAGTTTTTGTTAGGTGTGGGTCCTGTAGTAATAATAGGTTGGCGGACTGGAGGGTTGGCATGGGTCATTGTAGGTTTGTGTTGGTCAAACATTTGTCAATCAATATTCTCATTTAAATTCAAGTCATGCGGTAGAGCAGGTCAGCTCAAGGGGTGAATGTGAGTGCTAACAAAGGCAAACGACAACATTGATGATAGCAAATGGTGATGAATGATGGTAGAATACAAAATTAATAAAAAAAATTAATTTTAAGCATTTTTTAAGATAAATTTTAGTCAAAAATTTCATCAATGAACTTGTGGAACTAGTGTGACACTAGTAAATGCATATTTTGCAAACTATTTTTAGACACTCCTAGGTCATCCTCCTTAGGTGAAAAAGAGTTTACTCGATCATATCAGGGTGATGGGAATAGTAGTATTCTAATAGGTGCTGGATGATATGGTATAGAATATGATAGGTAAGCCAAAGGTTCTTGATCAGAGGTTTGCTTTTCCAACTAATTAAAAATTTCCCAACATTACATTTATTGGCAAAAATTACCTCATGATCTATAATTTTCTCCACATTATCCCTACTTATTATGAAGGATAACGTAGTTATAGAAATGAGTTTACTCAACATGGTTGAATCAAACTCGAATGGCTCACTAGATAGATGATGTGGTGCTTTATAAGAAACTAATTCCGTAATGTTAAAGGTTACACTAAACCCATACTCTTTCAACAACTCCAACACATACGCATTAGTTCCAAGTTGTTCAATAATCCTAAAAGATCCATCTCCACGTGCTTGTGATTTTTGTAAACTCCAAGAGGGAATTATTTTGTCCTAACTCTAATTATAATGTGGTCTATTTCATGAAAGATTTTAATATTTCTTTGAGAATTTGCTATTTTCTCATATTTTTTTATTATTTACATTAATCTTTTTTGATATTATTTCATGAGAGGTAAAAAATAAAAAATAGGGGTTTGAAAGTTTACTATTAAAGGAATAAGATTAATGAAAGATATTAGCTTATTACCATTAGCCCGCATAATAGCTAATAGGTTTTGGAAGGTGTTGGCTAACTCCTTAATTACAAGAAAACAAAATAAGTCACTTTGAACAATGATCTTTCTAACTTTGGCAATGTGTTTAAGCTTAAATTCTTTCTTTCCTTTTTCTTTATTCATGGGCCAAGAATTTTCTATAAATTTGCTAATCTTAAGTGATTGATGTCTCTCTTAAGATAGAGTAGGTACAATCTGATGGGCTTTTTATCATAAACAGGAGAACACATGTGGGTCTAATACTCCAAAGCCACATCCTTATAAAAGAGTAATGATCTTTGAAGAATGAGATGACCTATTTGCAAAGGTATGACATCACATACCACTTAGTCGTTATATCTACCCAAGTTTAAGAGAGCATAACATCATTGCTTACTAAGTATGAAGATTTTATCTATCTAAGAAAAAGGCTAAGGGTTTTTGTGTTTCAATAAAGAAGCTCTTATTTGGTTAGTGCAATTATGGGATATTATATTAATGTAATTACCATTATCTATGACCATCATATATGATTGTTCCTAATTTTTATGTTGGCACTAAAGATATTGGTGCACTTCTAGTCATCTGAGGATTATGAAGTTTTAAGGGTGAATTTATTATTAAATTTTCTATGTTTTCTAATCCTTATTCAATTTTCTTAGCATGTGTTAAGTTTTTCTCTTGTTTTGACTTTTCTTATACATTAACACTTTCTAGGTTTATAGTCATGGATCTCTTTAGGTAGTTTCTAGCTGCATAGCCCTTTTCATGGCACATAAAATATGAAATTCTAGATTAGGTGAGTTGGCTTAGAGAACATTGTGAAGGAGTGGGTGGCATTATTTGTTTAAGTGGTTGATAAACTATGATAAGTGAGGTAGATGAAGTGACTATGACATTGTTGAGAAATTATGGTGTAAGCCTTTAAAGAGTTCGGCTCGTCGTTTCTTTTAAAATAAGTTCTTTTTTCACATTTTTTGTTATGCGATAAGATTTCTTTAAAGTAGTAACATTTCCAGGTTAAGCTTAGCTTGTATGTATTGCTTTAAACTTATCCTAAATTACAATAGTCCTACATGCTTGGATTCATCTATATCACATTTCGGTTTATAATCCTTAAATTTGTTAATGTACTCCTAAATTGATATACCAACTTAGAAAACTCTGTGTCATTTATCTAATATTTTGACACTATAAGAAATTGGAACAAACCTATTGTATAACCAAACCTTAAGATTTATCAAAGTTTAGGGTACTTTTTCATCATTAATAACATAGTTTCATTCAAAGTTTCCAAAAAATCTACAAGTTGTATAGATGGGTTTAGTCTTAATTAATTTATTATTTTGTAATTACTCATTTGATCTCAATTAAAGGAATCATTTACACTAGTTTTCTAGTCAATTTAATTTTCAGAATCATAAGTACCATAAAACATTAAGGAATCAAATTTCACATTATGGATCTGCTCTTTATCTCGATACCTTTTAGGTCTTTCCTGCTTACTATATATATCTAGATCAACATTTTTTGTTTGACACATCTAAATGTTTATTTCATCTTTTATGATAATGATCTCTTTATGGACATCTTGATCAAAGTCATGAAAAAGATCAACGATCTTTAAAAGTTTCTAAATCTCCTAAGATTTCTTTCTTCTAAATCGTTATGTGTGACACTTCCATTGTTGTCCCTTTCTCTTTTAGGATTTTAGTAACATTTTTTGCTGAGGAGGACTTGACTAACAATTTGTTTGTGTTGGGCTACTAATTTAGATATTTCTAGTATGATATCTTGGTTTAAATGTTGCCTTTAGTTTTAACTAATTCTTTATTTTGATTTATTATTTGATAAGACCTGCTAGATCTCATGGTCATTCAAAGATTTTAATACCAGGGATATCAAGGAAAAAAATATGAAAGCAAAGTAATCACAATTATAAACTAGCAAACATGAGATGGGATATACTTCTTAGAAAATGGCACATGATCAAGGTCACTACTTTTGCTAGACCACTCCATAGATAGAACAAGACAGTCCCTAAGAAAGACGATGGAGACTTGTATTACTAGTTTTGTACCACCTCCAAAAATTTTCTATGTAGAAAATAAAGAAACATTTTTAATAAAAAATAATAATATTTTTAATAATAAAAATTAGTTGAAAATGTTGATGTATTAAGTAAAAGAATTTTCTTTTATAGAAAAATTTGTGTAATACCAAAGTTGAATGCACAAAATAAAAGAAAAAACTTTTTTGATAGAAAGTCATAATCTTTCATACTCAAGTTGTCGCATGGCACATTTAAAGTTCTGTGAATGTCTAAATTGGATACTACAATATTTAAGTTACATAAAAGATTATTAGGGAATATAAAAAGGTACTTTATAATAATCAGTTAAAGATGATATATATGGTATTTAAGAACTATTCAAAGATTGGCATTCTAGTATTGTACAGTAGATTATTAAGCTATGTTAACTACTCCATAAGCATTAAGCATAAAATACAAGAAAAATAATTTTTGTAACATCCAATTTAAACATCTTAAAATAAAGATAGATGAACTCTATGTGAAATAATATTATAGAAAATAATAACTTTACTACTAGATTACTATCTAAAAAATAAAGGTTGTTCAAAGATTAAACCTTTTGATGTTATGTGAATGTTGGAGAAGTGAGAGTTTATTCTGTTAGTGACTCTCTTATTGGATGGTTTCTCAAGTTTGATCCATTTCTTTCACAAGGGATTTTGTTGTGGGCTCTATCGATTGAAGGACTCTCACCTTTGATCCTTGTCTCTCACAAGGAAAATTTGAGTCTTTCCAATGAGGGCTAGGTGTAAATGCTTTGTTTACAACTATGGAAACACATAAACATAATAAATTTAATTTCATTATGTTTTTTCATATGGAAAATATCCTACTTATAATGATTTTAATATATTCTAATTTTTAAAAAAAGAAAAATAATAAAAACACTGTGAAATTAATTGCGTCAAGCAGATTGCAAATAAATTCGAATTTTGTGGTGGTGATAACAGTGAGTGACAAAATTGTGGCTAGAAAACAGTAATGTGAAATCAATGCAATGTAGATAAAGGTCTTAGCACATGTATTCTAGGTTAGGAGCGGGTCACACTGAAAGAAAGGGTTGACAAGATTTGCGAGACTAGCGAGTTGGCATGGGTCATGGTAGGTTAGCGCAAAAAGAGACCACGCTAGTAGAACGTGGGTCAATCAGTGTTGCCATGTTAACATGTGACGATGCTTACGACAAAAAAACGTTTGCAGATTTTGGAAGTGGTAAAATCAATAAACAATTTATTTTAACTATTTTTCAAAATAATTTCCAAATATTTTAATATTGGACTTGTGAAGCTAGTGCAACACTAACAAATGTGTGCATGTCAGCTAAGTTTAGATACTCCTACGTCATTATACCTCCACTTTTATATAGTGCCTAAGATAAAAAAGAATATAAAAAATACCAAATTTATCATAAAAATCTTTTACCAAAAAGCAATTTGAAAAGCCGCAATTTTCATTTTGAATATCTATTTTCTCTAAAAAGTCATTGCGAAAGCTTTTGTCAAAAAGTTGTTTTTTCTGGGTCCAAAATTTCTTTGGACCAAATGGTTGCAAAATATCCTTCTAAGTAGCTACAATTTTAGTTTTTTGTTAGGTAAGTTTTCATGAGGGTTGCAGGAGATATTTGGATTGGATTTTCATGGATTTGGTTAGTGAGATGGCCGACCAACTCTTGTGATGCAAGTTGGACCAAAGTTTGTGTGTTGTGGATCAAGTAATGGGATTCATGCATTGTATATGGTGTCTTGTTATATCTAAGTTAGTGTGCCATAGATCATTTCAATGGGTCAACATGACAACAATGGTGTCGTGGATTTGATGCAGCTCAATGCATGTTGGAATGGGATGGTAGGTTAGCATGGTTTGGAAGATTTGAGCTTGAATGAGGGTCCTATAGACTTTGTTGTTTCATGTTGGTTTCCATTAGTAAACTTGATGTAGCAAACCAAGATATGTTTGTTGGTCGTATGAACTTGTGATCTAAATTAGACTTAGAAGCCCTATTCATTGATCTATTTTAGGCATTGTGGTCCATGTAATCCCTAATGAGTAGTTAGGTTGATAGTGAAGAACATATGAAGGCATTGACAAAAATGGACTCAATAGGCCATTTTAGGGATCTTTTTTATTTCTTGGTATGTATTTTGAGCCTATTATAAATGATTAGGGTCTATCTTAACTTTGTATAAGAAGAATAAAAATATTAATTTTCTGAATGTTTGACAAATGTTTGATTTGTATCTTGGCATAAAAAATTCTAATTGATGTCCGCACTAAGAATCCTGCAAAAGACTGTTTGCTTGGATTTTTTCACAAGAACTATAGTGCTTAGAAAAAATGTGTGTTCTATGTTCTGAAGATCCTACTTTACATGTTTTAAAAGCTTAGTAAATTATTTATGTTAATAATTATTTGTCCCAAACAAAGCAAGTTGTAGTATCACTAGTAATCACATTCTTGGCAAGTGAAAAATGAAAAGATCAATAGTAGATTGAAAGCACGCCTAGAGCATTTTAGTTCTGTTAGTTTCTACCTAGTGAACCATTGCCACATCAAGTTCAAAAAACATCATAAGCCCTTCTTCTAAGGTAAGCACACAACCTCACTTTGATTATTTTTCTCCTAATGCTATTCGACAACCCCTTGTACATTTTGGTAATTGGAACATAAGACAAGTTTGTCTCTTATTTTGCCAAAGCCAACCTTTGTTAGTTCTTTGTGCATTAAGCTTCACCTTCATAAAAGTTGTTACTTGTGTAACTAAAATCTAATCATGTTATAGTTCTCAAAAACAACTCTCTTTGCTTAATACCATAAAATGTGGCCCACATGTACAGCTTATGGATAATAAAAAAACATTCCTAAAATGTTGTTGATACTCAAAGTTGATTAGGAAATTATGTACAATAATGTACATTTCTTCAATAGGACTTCCAAAAAGTAGATGTAAGGTTTTCACGGTTTGTTAGGGTTTTAAAATTGTTTCATATGACAAAATTAATTTACTAAAGGCATAGTAGAATTTTATTCCATTAAGAAATGTTAGGTTGCATTATTTTCAAAATTTCCATATTTAACATTACTTATGAAAACTTTAGAATAGTTTTGCATTCATATAACTAATTTAATCCTTTTTTAAATGTAAAATTATTATTATAGTTTCATAGATATGGTTAAGAGTAACCTATTAACATCAACAAATGATGACTAAAGGCTATGCAAATTATCATTAACCTAGTTGATCATATTGACTAATGATTAGTAATTTCTAGTGAACTAGATGTACTTCATGTTAGAAGTACTTTATGCTAAAAATTCATATGTTGCTTATTAAGGAAAAATTTATTTTACAAAATAATAGGTCAAATATATGTTGAAAAAATATTAAGACTTATGTGGCATGGCAAAAATAATTGTATTACGTAAGGATTCCAAAGTTACATAATACTTTTTTAAAAGGTTGCATGAAGCATATTGTAATAAAAAAATGTTTAAGACAACATTCTAGGGTAAAAATAGAAATCAATGAAAGAGAACATTTAAAAGACTTAAGAATAAGTTAAGGTTATGAAAATTACATTTTTGATATAGCTAGGAAAATTATTTGACATTTAATTAATTTTCTTAATAATAATTATTTGTCTAGCATAAAGATGACACTTTACATAGTATTATATAATATCCTATATTCATTATCGTTATACTGATATGAACAAATTAAGAGTACTCTTCTTGATATAGATGTGATTTTAGAATGTATTGAGAATATCCACATAATCTAAACATGAATTAAAAAAAATAGGTTTACTCCATGGAAATTTTGAAAAGAAAACTAAGAAAGTGGACTTTTAAGAAGAGGATCATGTATTCATAAAGGTATTTCTATTGAAATGCATTGCAATGTTTGGAAAATGAGTATAATTTAAGATAAGGAATTTTTTTCCTTTATAGATTATTGAAATAAATTGTTACATTACTTAAAAGATAGCTTTGCCATTGTCATTAGTCAGAGCACATCTTGTGTTTTGTCTTTTAGTTTTAATAAATGTTGTTGATAATAATAAATATATAGCGTGGTGGTTCATCCAAGATTGTTTTGTGAGGAAAGGAAAATGGGATTCTTAACCTGAGAAAATAAGGAAGAAGAGCATCCCATGTTGAATGTACAATGGACAAGTTATACTAACTAGTAGCTATTTGGAAAGTAGAGGAAGAGACTCTTTATAGACAACCCAACATGTTTTGAATTTGAATGATTAAATTCTATTGTTAGGGAAGTTTACAAAATATTTAAAAGATTTTAAAATTTATTTAATTTTCCTTAAATAAATGTAAGTGCACTTTAAAATTTATTTTCAATGTGCTGAAATGAAATTTACGTATGGATATTTTTGTATAAGATCACAAAGACTATAATTTGAAAGAAATAATAATATGGATGAGAAGTCAAATATGGTAGAACAAATGAAGAGGAATCGTAAATAGTAATTCTACTTCAAATTGAAGTGGATATGTCATAACAAAATACCTACACTTATTGAAAATAGCATTAATTTAATTTTAAGTGACTTTAAAGGAAAAGTAACAAAAGTTCCAAATGTTGTTAGAAATATATGAATTATTTGATTAAATAAATCACAGTTTGAGTAGGTTTTTACGAAATTTGCCAAAAAAAACTTTCAAAAGTAAATTGCAATAGAATGTGCAAGAAAATGTAGTCTTTATAAGGTTTTTGTCACAAGGGATATCTAACAAAAAAATATATTATGTACCAAATGGAGAGAATTGTGAGAGGAAAACATCTAATAACATAGATGCTATTTTTGGGAGTGAAATGGAAATTAGTTATAAAGGTTAGGAAGAGTGAGACAAATCTGAATTACTAATATATTTGTGTTATGTTATGTTGTTGACATTTAGTCATGCTTTTTTGTTTCATAACAACAAACTAAGAATTACTAATATATTTCTTTGAGTGAATTTGTAGATTTTTGAATCCTGCTATTCGTCTTCATAAGAAAATTTAAAGAATAGGAAGTGTTGTGGTTTGAATTTAACAAATATATTTATTTTTAAATTTAATTTTAATTATTTCAATTTTTCTTTGATTTGATATTAAGTTTGATTGAAATTTCTCAAATAAAGAACAAAAGTTATGTCGTTTTTAAATTAATAATCTTAGAAAACTAATAGGATTCTAAAATTTTAATATTATCTTTACCATCCAAATAACCATTAAATTCTTATCATATCGTTCAAAATCCTCTTTTAAAAACCCATTGCAAAAAAGTCATTTTAATTATAAAAATTAATTAGTGAAAACATAATAATATAATTAAAATAAAAAAACATATTACTAAAAAGAACAAAAAGTATCAATTAGAGCATAGTGTGTGAATATTGCTAGCAATGCTTGTCATGTTTATAAAATAACTCTCGAACCCGTAGAAATATTTTTGTTTGATTCATAATATAAGAATCTGAACATAACTTAAATCTAGAGCAAATCGCAGGTAGGAAGCTCAAAAAAATATGCTAAAAGTGTAACACAAGAAAGCTCTAATAAAGCAATCATTATCCATCATTTATTCAATGTGGGATTAAAACCTATATCCATTTCATATGATTGTACTAGAAAATGTTCAAGTGACATTTGTGATCTAGTTCAACAATTATGTGATCAAAAGATTCTAATCTCATCCAACTTTTAAAGATACATATTTTGATCTTCTATCCAATCACATAGTTTTGTGATCTCACAATCCAAGATTTATCCACATTTAAGAGAAAATCCTACCACCAGATTATGATTTAGATTTAACAAACTAGATGAAATCATAATTTCTAAATAGCATTTTTTATTCTAACCCATCTAATTGACAAGTTTTCATTATCAAATCATCCAAGGCCCTTCTGATGGAGTAGCTCCAACGTAATGAGTCTTTTGGTTATTATGATTTTTATTATTTATTAATTAAAAAAGTATTGTAGATTTTTTAATTAAAATAATATTGACTAGTTGGTCAATTTGACAAGTGTTTTTAGTTATTAAAAAATATTTATAAATTGGTAAATTCTTGAATAAGATAAAATAATAAAAATTTATAAAATATAAAGAAAAATTTTCATGTCTTCATATTGAAACATTTACTGCTCGATGCAAATCAACACCTTTTTATGGTGCATGTTTCAATTGACACATTAATGGTCTCTACCATCTTCTGAAAAACAGTAAGTTCTTAACTTTTTTTAATTATATTCATTAAATTAAAACACTTGTGCTGCATTAAGCTTTCGTTTAAGTATATGGCTTTTATGTGTAGTAATTTACATTATGTGTTATCAAATTATATATATGTGTGTGTGTGTGTGTGTGTGTGTGTGTGTGTGTGTGTGTGTGTGTGTGTATTATATATATATATAGGATTAGAGAAATTAGGTTTAGAAAAATCAAATAAAATAAGGAAGAAAAAAGTAAATAGTTAAAGAAAATCTTAAAACTTTAAAATTTAATAAAGATCTTTCAAAAGAATATGTTACAAATAAAATTTTTATTTTTGTTGAGACTTAATCTTATCATAACCAGCAAGCCTTTGCAATAAATTTGAAGTCATCCATAACACAAGATAACATGAATAATAAATCTTGGTAATACTTATAAGGAAATAATTAAATTAATTTTAAAGGAATTGTGTATTAGACCACTAAATAAAGGTAAAATTTGAAAAAAATAGACTTAAATAAAAAAAGAGTTGATCAATAATTTCACAAAATTCTAAATTTGTGAACAATTTACTAAATATAGAGTAACTCTCTTTAAGTGCTGCCAAAGAGGGGAAGAATAGAAATTAAATGATTAAAATAAGAAAAGATTAAGTTGGAGCTTTACTCTTGTCATAATGAACATGAAGGTGGAGCATTATGGCCCATGCACATTAATTTTATAAATAGTTTATATTTTTATCAATATCTTCAAAAGACTTGCTATCATCAAGTGAGAGAGATTGTTGTGTTAACTTCTCATCATGCTCTTTTGTTTGATGATCGTAAACTCTAAGCACTGCTAATGACATTGTTTAAGTAATTTTAAGTTTTTAGATAGATGATACTTGTGTTCATGGGAAAATTTAAAAAGAAAAAGAAGCAAAGGTGAAATTCTATGATATTCATCTTGGTTTGAGTGACAAATAACAATAAAAAATATTTTGAATTTAGTTTTACTTATTACAAATATATGTTGATTAAAATATTAAGTTTGATTAAAAAAATTCTATGAAGGCACAAAAACTAAATTTTATTTAAATTAATTAGTTTGCAAAAATTATTAACATTCTAAAATCTTTATCATTTGTCAAACATTAAAAAAAGTTACTTTATTCTTGATCATATCTTTGAAAATATTACGCCAATGACTTATTTCAAAAAGTATTGTTATTATGATAATTAATTAGTTAAAAAAATAATATAATTAAAATAATAAAAAGGAGAACCTCTTAGTAATAATAAGGAAACTATAAAGTTAGAACATAGCTCCTAAATTTGGTGAGTTGGGCTTATAAGATTGATAAAATAACACCATAGTTCATCAAGTAATTTTGGAATACATAACTCATCAAATAATAGGGGAAATCATTCTAAGGCAAACTAGAGCATTAATAACACCAAACAATTCAGATATTAAGACATTGGCAATTTTATAATTTATTACAAGCGACTAATTGATTAGTTTTCATAAGTACTTTTAGCAATTAGAAAAATGTCTATAAATAGGTTAGTTCTCAAACAAAATTTACTGATAAATTTTTTGCAAAATTTAAATAAAACTTTTCAAGTGATGACATTCAAGCCATTAGCACCTAATGCTTAGCATCACATCCTTATGCTTTGTATTTCACATATAAGACTCATAATCTCTACTTTCCTAAAAAATTAGTGAAGTTCAAAATTTTTTTATATCTTATTGACTCATTAAAAAACTTATAACTCAATAAACATTTTTGAAGCATAGTGTTTTTGTTTGCATTAATTTTTTTACATCATTTAATTATTTTATGTTGTTTCTAAGTTTGTTTGGTTGTGTTGCTGTTGTAGTAAAGTTTTGTTGTTTTATTATTGAAATAGTTTAACATACCTATCATTTGGCAAAAAACTAATATTAGTTATTTTTTTGCTAATTTTTTTTAAGGGTAGATGTACGATTGACTTTAAGCAAAACCACTTAAAAAATAATAATCTACCATTTGTATTTTTGTTAATTGTTTTTAATAAATTTTTTTAAAAAATTAATTTTAAAAGAAAAATAAACCTATTTTAAAAGAGTTAACACATTTCAAATTAAAATTATTATTTATTAAATTTAATTTTTAAAATATAATCAAGTATATTAAAAAAATATATTAAAGCATTTTTGAAAAAAATTCTCTACAAAAATTATTGTTTCTAATAATTCTCCGCTCTCTTAATAAATAGCACTTCATAACATTCATGAGAGAAAGTTTGGATCTATAAAAAGAGGGTGAATTACTAGGAATAAAAATTTAAGTTTCTTACAAAAAAATATTTAAATAAATAAGTTAAAAGTATTTCATAAAATTTTAAATTTAATTGAAACAAAATAATTTGTTTAAATAAAATAAATTTATCAAATAACATATGGCAAAATGTTAATAAGAACTAAAATATATAGTTGCAATATATAGTTGGCTTAGCTTAAAAATGCCAACATTCACCCTAACAAAATCAAATAGAAAAAACCCCAATATAAAGCATTCGTCAAAAGATAGGTAAGCTAGACTCTCACAACAACGAAATAAAAAGAAACAAGTTACTATGGCCTCATAATTAAAAATTAATACAACAAAAATGTTTTCTTGTTAAATAATTAATGAGGCAAAAGTATCTTAATTAAGTCAACAATGAATAAGAAAATTAATAACTTAACTAAGCTATGAAGAAGGATATAATTAGGAGGTTTGCAACTGAAGAAAGTAGCTATAGTAGCAACAATTATTTGTGGCTACTAATGGCTTGAATATCATGGCTTCAAAATTTTATTAATTTCTATCAAAATTTATCATTCCACTTTGATGACTAGTTCATTTATTTATAAAAAAAAATTAGGACTAAACTTGCTTAGAAAAGAAATAGAAAAATCATGATTGTTTCACAAACTTTTTTTTTTAGTTGAATAAATTATTATTTAAAGAAAATAATCCAAAGGCTGAAAAAAGTAGATAAAAAAGATGTGCATGAATCACTTCAACAGAAGAACTAAGACTAATTTTTGGGTAAGTTGTATGATCAAACAAATGAGATTTGATGGGGGTGTTTAAAAAAAGTATTTGATCAAAACCATTAGATCTAAATCTTAGTATGATGGCTAAATTTAGATCTTACACATGGAATAAAAATGGATCATGCAATTATTAAATAGTATCAGACTTTATAAATAGACGGATAAGATGAAGGTTGTTCGATCATGAAATTGCACAATCAGATGGTTCTTGCTAGCCTCATAATTTAGAACATGTGCAAAAAGAACGCTTGTGCTTTAGTCTTATATAAGGATGGTGAACAAATATGTTTTGCATATAAAGCTTTAGTTGTTTGTTAAAGTCAACTTATTCATGGTTTTTTGCACCCTGATTTGCTCGAGAAGTCATTACCAGAGCTATTAGTATTTCTTTATACATTGTATCTATGAATATGAGAGTACTAACCATTTCTAACACCCATCTAAATTGTGTTCACTATTGTACTTAGTGCATCAATAGGCAGATGTGTTTTGGGATTTACATTTTAGACCTCTTAACGATAGCCAATGTTGTTTAAGAACTATAGAGACTATTGGATTTTATTGGTAATAATTAGGATTATTTTAATTCATATTATTTTGAACTTAATTGTTTTATTTATAATGTATATTTTACAAAAGTTATTAAATAAATACTAAGATTTTACAAAAAAATAAAAATATTTTCAAGATAGTGAAAAAGAATGAATTAAGCTTTTGAGAACCTAATGTTTTTTAAAAAATATTAATTTGCTCAAATTAAATTTTTGTATCTCGTGATAAGCATTTTAATGAAACTTAACATTTTTTATTAAAATTAAATTAAAATACCTGCAATTAAATTAAAAATATGTCTCTCTGTGGCTTATTGCTACAACTAAGATGATCTTCATAGGATTTTAGCATTGCTCCACTTCAAGTTTTCTCACAAACACAAGTATCGATTTTCTAAAATTTGAAAATTAAATTCAACAAATTTAATCAAAATACTTATGATTTGTTATCAATAAACAAAACATCAACTCTAGAGGTCAATATCCAAACTATTTCTCCATTTTGATGATAAAAAAACTCTTAATAAAAATAATAATAAACTTTAGTTATTTATAGAAAGACTCTCTGAAATAATTAAAGATAAACTCACATTCATGTCATGACTAAATTAATGCCCCCTTTTTAATTTCTACTTAGTTCTTGCAATTTTCATTCTCTTTCCTCTTTATTATCACTCATTGTGACTTTATCAATTTTTGTAAAATTTTAATAAACTTAACATTTTATGAATTTTTCAAGTAATTCATGAACTATTTTGTTTTTTTTAAGAAAACCACTTCATTCTAATTACACTTTATTGGATAGTTTTTGGTCAACTCACACATTTTTTTTCAAATTATTTTAGTTCTTTTTTATATCAATTACCACAAAAACATTATTTAAGGCATATTGTTTTATTTTTATTTAAAAGTTTTAAAAAAGATTTGTTACTGTCATAAAATAAATTTTAAAATCATCAAAATTTCATATTTAACTTGTTTGTTGTGATAATCCTAAATAAGTTTTAATGTTTTATGTTTTTTAAACTACATCAATTTTTACTGTTTATTCATTTGAATGTTGTAAATTTTATTTCTCGAATGTTATTTATTCTTCATTTGTGTTTATACTAATGTTTTTAGTAAAACATTATTAATCAAATTTTATATGCTTAATACATGATTTTTACTATTGGATTTGAGAACCTAAGCTATTTTGTATTCAATATATTTTTGTGTAACAATGTCATAATTTTCTCACTCTCCATGCAAAAGTTAGAAATTGCAAATGTATATTAGCTCTAATCTTATATGCAAGTAAAATATAATTGGGTCGTTTGCGATAGTGCCATGTAAACTTATGGTTACAGTATATAAAATATCGAGATACAAATGTATATAAGATCTTCATACAAAAACCTTTCTACTAATTAGTTTTGTTTTTTGAAAATGGGCAAGTAGACTATGTTTTTAAAGTCACTCAATTCGTTAACTAATGATACATTCTTGTTAACTTTTTTATTTTAAATCACGAGCCTTTGCATACTCTCTAAATACATGTTGGCCCTTCCTCAAATTTTTTTATAATGAATTAGATATTTAGTATATTCTTTTTTAAATCCTTTTATTTTTTATTAAACTTTTCATACTTTTTACAAACATAAACTAAATGCTTATCATATTTTTCTCTAAAGTAATTTTCTTCCTCACTTGAAGATACACACTCCTCTATTTCTTAACTAGCCATCAAATAGAAGAGTCCTTCATTATTTTCTCTCTTTTCACTTGTGATGATTGCTTTTTTCTAAATTCAAAAATATTTTCAATGCCTTCTTCTTTTACTTATTACATTTTTATTTCATTCTTCTCAATTGATGTTTCATAAGTCATCGCTAAATTGTGCCAAATTTTATAAGTTATTTCAAAACTCATAATTTTATTAAATTTAGTAGTATTAAAAAGATAATAAAAATATTTAGGATTCTATCATTTAATTAAAAGTTTTATTCCCTTGTTTGTTTATTTTACAAAATGATTTAAATGAAAAAACTCCTATTGAGATATTTTTGGTGATAATATTAAAAAAAGTTTGTGTTATTTCTCATATTTCCCACTCAATAGATTTTAGAACATTAGTTATTCTTTTTTCAATAGAGATAAAAAATTAACACAAAAGAGTGGATAGTTATTATTAGAACCATCTTTTCCTAAACTTGTTGAAAAAAAATTTGAGCCTTGGATCTCTGAAAAATTTCTTCTCATAAAAATAGAATTTAGTTATGATATAAATTGAAGTTCGGTTTTGTTTGGTAAGGTATGGGTGAATAATTAAAAATACACATTTCTATTTTTTACAAAAATATTTCAAAAAATAGCTTAAAAGTATTTTTAAAATTTTTCAATAAACTTCTAAAAATGATTTTGTATAAATTTAAAATTTAATTTAAAAGATATTAAGTTTTTTAAGAAACATTTTTATAAAAATTATGAATTAAAAAACTCAATAAGAATTAAAATTCCTACAAATGTTTTTTATGTCATGTGACTTAAAACAAACATTCACCCACCCACAATAAAAATAATTAATAAGAAATACTCAATATAAACCTTTTGCTAAGAGACTGGTAAGCTAAACCATTATAGTAATGAAAAATTTTTTTTGATACTATGAGCATACAATGATATAAAATAGAAATAGAAGAAACATTATAGGGAACATTAAATTAAAAATGATTAACAAATCATAAGTATCTTAATTAAATAAATTAGGAATAATAAATATATTACTTGGTTTTTTTTTAGAAGAACAATACTTTTATTAGTTTGAAGACTAAGAGTTGTGTATAAAAGTCCAAATGATCACAGGCTGCAAACTCCTTCAATGTCACAGCTTCAAAATTTTGGTAAGATTGTAAAAGGATTCATTAATCCATATTATTCAGAAAAATCTGTTACTCATAGACACCTTTTATCAATTAAAGTACTTACCAAATGGGCAAAATTATCTTATTATTCATACTATTTTCGTATTTTTAATAAAAAATAATCATATAAACAAAATATTCTAGCGGCTTGAAATAATGACTAAAAGAGCTATTTTTGCATGTGCTTCTTGATCAAAATGATCTAGACTATTGGATTTTGAAAACTGCATGATCCATGGATGAGATTTTATAGGTTGTATTTAGAAATAGGATTGATCATTAGATTTGAATCATAATAGATCGACTAAAATTTTTTCCTATGTGTAGAACAAGCATAGACAGTGTGAACGTGATCCTATACGATCGAAAAGAGGATATTGCCTATGTTTATAAAAATGTAGAGGTGATGGGGTCATTCAATCACAAAGTTATGCCACCATAAAATTTTGGTTATTGCTACAATTTAGAAGCATAATGCATGAAAATATTGCTTTGATTGTCTTGAATTATAAAGGTGAACAATTTTCTTTTGGCAATGCTTTGCTTTATCCTCTAAATCAGCCTATTTTTGGTTGGCTACCATCTAGTTTGGTTGAGAAGTCATCACCCATGATGTTAGTGATGAAATATACATTATATATGAGGATATAGCAGTAATAACTTGGTCTAGCAACTGTATAAACTCTTTCCACAATCCTACCTAGTACTATTGCTAGTTTAGATGTTTATGGACATGCATTCTAAACCCTTTAATGACAGCTAGCATGTATTAGGCATAGTTGAGTCTAATAGTTCCTATTACTAAAACATAGCATATTTTTTACTAATTAATTATTATAACTCTAATATATATTTTGTAAAAGTTATTGAAACAGTACTAAGATATAACTAAAAAAATTTTCAAGATATTCAAGGAGTATAGATTATGTCATGAAATATGTAACTTAAGAAGCTGCTTATTCATTCTATTCAAGACACACAAAAGTATGACATTTTTCTATTTTACTTACAATTGAAATGTGTAATGAAAACTAACTTTCATTTTCTTTTATCAAATAATTATTTTAGGCAAATTGTTATTAAACTATCTTAGACTAGAAGCTATTATGACTAAGAATAATTGCTAAAAGGAATAGTCGTTAAAAAAAATAAGTAGCATAAACTCTTGTTTTAAAAACATTGCTTCATTTTATATATTAAGATAATTAGAAATATGTAATACTCTTTCTTGTAGTAAAGTCATGAATATAGTAATCTTATCTAGTTTTTGTTAGATTATAATTCTATATTATGATGTATTTTAAATAGAATTTCTCATTAAAAAATAATATCACTGATTTTGTTTTCAAGAAGCTTTTTCTTTCCAACTTTGATAAAAATTTATAAGCATGTAGGAATTATCTAAATAAGCAGGTATAAGATTTACATTGGTTATGATAGTGTTATCAAGATAAAAGAAGAAAACTATTCTACATAATAACCTAAAATTCCATGTTTTACTTCAATCTTTTATTCTCAGTGCAAAACATGCTTCTAACCTTCTTATTTATAATAGCACACTTTTTATACTTGTATTATGATTTTTTTAAGTAATATGTAATTTTTTAAGATATGAAGAATATGTCAATTTGTTATCTTTATGCTTCGGTTATTCTACACATTTTGCTTGTGAAAACATTTTTATTTTCATTTTGAAAAATTATGTTAAGTAATGTAAAGTTCATGTACATTTGGCAAACTTCATTTTGTCCTTTCCTACTACCTAAAAATTTGTACTTGCATTATTTAATAGAATATGACTATTTTCTTAATTATGGTAGAAATGTTTGGACCTTGTTAAATGTGATGTGACATTTGTTTTAATTTTCTTACTTTTAAATTTCTTTCTATTTAAAATTTATTTTTTATTAACTTTATTGTACTTTAATTAAATTTTAGTATTTTATTCATATAACTTTATCATTTGAAATGTAAAAGAAAATTAAATATATTTTTTTAAATATTAACATTCTAATTTCATTGATAAAGTTCTCATTTTTCTTTAACGATTTGTTGATTTTTTTCAATATTTTGATTAATTTAAATATTTAGCCATGAAATATATTTTTATTTCTATAGTCAAAGAATTTTATTAACAATGGTTTGTTCATTATGCTTGGATTACACCAAAAGATATTTTTACAAGAAAATACATACCATATATATTAAATGATTTTAATTTTATTAAATCATTTTAAAAAAATTTATGCTTATGCCTTACATATTTGTTAAATTTTAAAAGAAAAAAAATACGTTTTAATAAACTAATAGACATTTGTAGGCATTTT